>CAXHWN010000268.1:0-117458 GCA_964020975.1 Hermodice carunculata | reverse complement strand
TGTCACTTTCGCTAACTCTCCATTAGTGTTTCACAGGCTTCACTTGACCTGTGTGTATAATATGATCGTAAATGGAGGTTGAATTTTAATCCCTGCAAGTCCAAATGTATTATTATTGAGAAAGGTTTTATGCGATATGATCCCAAAATATATCTAAATACGGATACGTTGGAAGTTGTAGACTCTGTTAATATTTTAGGAGTAAAATTTTGCAGCAGAAACACAGCAAACGAGCAGACTAAAGAAAGGATGTCCCCTTGTCGTCGCAGTTCATACGCTCTGAGCAATGTGGGTTATATTATCTTGGTGTCTCTGCCGAGGTAGTTTCTTATATCTGGAAAACAGATTGTGTTCCTGGACTGAAATACGGTGGTAGTTCAGTTGATATATCTAAAGCCTCCAGACACTAGAATCTTGTCAAGGCAGTCATGACAAAGAGTTTCATGGGATAAGCAAATGTTCACACCACAGGAACTTACTGAGGGCTCTTGATATTCGTACCATTGACAAAGACGTGATTTTTTTGGAGTTCATTCTCCGCTCATGTTATTATGTTGCCACATGCTGTCCTCCTATCTGTTACACGGATCTGTGACAGAAATGTCAATTTTAGAAAGGATTTTTAAATAAGAGAAAATGGTGGCCTCGCCGGTCCATGTGATTTTAAACGGGGTCAAGCACTGTATCAGTAATATTCGAAGCCGTGACACCTAATGTTACAAACCTGATCGTGTAGCAGATACTATGCGATACCTAACACCGCACGAATATTTCTTGAAAGGAACAGGTGCTGATTGTCCAGTTAACCAGAGCTTTTCAATAGGCTCCATCTCTCTCTCTCTCTCTCTCTCTCTCTCTCTCTCTCTCTCTCTCTCTCTCTCTCTCTCTTCTCTCTCTCTCTCCTCTCTCTCTCTCTCTCTCTCTCTCTCCTCTCTCTCTCTCTCTCTCTCTCTCCTCTCTCTCTCTCTCTCTCTCTCTCCTCTCTCTCTCTCTCTCTCTCTCTGTTCGGCTTCCTTGGTGCACTGTTGGGTCACCATGGCCCGCTATTTCTGGGCCATTATGTTTCGGCGGTCCGGAGGCACAGCTGGGCAGGCAAATTCATACTTTCGTGGAATACTGTTTTGCGTTGTTTGCTCTCACTTCGACGGGTGACTTTGAAATCTTATTCAAGTACTGTGATCTCTTAGTCAACACTTAAATTCATTGTAATAGATGTGCCTATATTTTCATTGAAAATATTGGTTTTGACTTCCCCGTACATATGCTGTGGATCACCATGGCGAAAGACTAGTATTCCCTGCATGGATCACGGATTCGGGTTCTGGTGTGCTGACCATGGGACTTATCTCTTATTATATATGTGCTACCGTGATTTATACAAAGAACGTATCGATAAAATTTTCATGGTTTCCTTGAAGCCAAAAACATTTAGTACAGGTTAATATTCCACTGGCATAAATTACTATTGTATGTTTTTGGGACCCCGTATATTACTTTGCAAAATACAATTCCTAAGAAATATACAAAAGTGATGCTCCTGAAAGAGTGCATTACACTGATTTGCTGCATGATAGTTTCATTTTCATGCCTACCCAACTTCCATCAGTCTCATTAAACAAACCAAATTAATCTTCTTTTTTGGAAATGTATTATTGAATCAGGATAACAATGTTAGGAATTCGTTGTAAACATTTGATCAGAACGTGCTCTTTTATTTTTGATTTTGATTGCTTAAAAAATTCAACAGACATGCTGTTGCTGGATCTAAATAAGTGTGTTAATTTGTTAAAGATGAGAGTCTTTCTTTCAGTCAAAAACGTTCAACATCAATTCTATATTTCCGTTTCAGTTGAATTTTTAAGGGAAAATAAAGTAATAGTTAACTTTTATTAAATGTTGGTTTTACGAAATTGGACAAACATCGTGAGGTATAGTCTGCTATATCTGTGCATCAAATCCTCTTGACTTACTTCTCAGAACATGTGCAAAATCAATAGCCATTTGCACTTTAGACATTAGTGGTTCACAGAACACAGCGGGCGCAACAGAAGCAAAGATATCTAAAAAATAATTTGTATGTTAACGAATCAGTCTGTGTGCCTAGAAAACCATTAAAGATTGCCTATTCAGTATCTTAAACTCCTGCAGCAATAATTTTTTCATGTGGCTATATAAAAAATCTTATCAATTGAAGTTAGAAAGGCACCACAATCTAGTATAGTTTTGAAGCTATTCAAGATCTAAATTTTGTGTATTTGCCTAATTGCATAAATCATACTGGTACAACTTTGATTCATGGCTCATTGGATGCGGCTATGTCACAAACTTACCAACTGGAGTGTGAATGGCACCTCTATCTGTGATAGGTTCGAAGTTATTCATTCTAGATTTAAATTTTGTGTATTTGCCTAATTTACATAAATTAAAGTGTTACAACATTGGTCATGTTTAATTGGACGCGGCTATGCCACAAAATTCCAAATTGAAGTTGCAATGACACCTCTATCTATTATAGTTTAGCATTTTAATTTATGCAAATTAGGCAAGACACAAAATTTAAGTCTTGGATTGCTGAAAAATATAGTAGGTTGAGGTGCCTTTCCAACTTCATTTCATAGTTTTTTTTTCACATAGCTGCATGAAAAAATAGTTTTGCAGTAGTGACATAAATACTTAATAGTCAATCGTTAAAAGTTTTCTAGGCACAGAGACTGATTTGCTCATAGGCAAATCATTTTTCAAGTTTATGTTCTGTACTCTAGTGAATTTTTATTTGCATATTGTAAGCCGTTGCTTTTATCTTTTTTCTTAAAAGCTCGGTACGTGTTGTGTCTATTGTACTGACATGAAAGCAAAAGCTGATTCTACTTGATATCAATAACGTACACTTGTGGTATATGCCGCACAGTATGTTCCAGGACGAGGGAAACATGGCACGTGTGACGTAAAGCAAAATGAAATGTGTGAACAAAGAAACCATTCTTTGGGAATTCTTTTTATATTTGATAATGATAACAAGAAGAAATATATGAATTTAATTGATATTTGATAATGATAACAAGAAGAAATATATGAATTTAAATGTCGTAGCTTCATACTTGTTCGCTTAGCCGATCACAAAAAAAAAAAAAAAAAAGAAAAAAAAAAAAAGAAAACAAAATCACCCAAGTGCTAATATGCACCCACCCAAGTGCTAATATGCACCCGTTGTTGCCTTTGCATCAGGCTAGATGAAGAGTAAATAGAACCAGAACTCCTGCGATTTCTGCACAGAAATGCTGGCTTAACCCACTCCCAAAAAGCATTTGAAGCATGGATTTTAAACATTTCAGTGTATATGATAAAAAGTGATTACTACTTTAAAATATCAATGGTTCAGAAACGCAAAGTTTGCTATATATATTACAGATTATCCTTTTCTCATTGCAATGTCTCCATTTAGCGCATTTAGAGAAAGTTAATGATCCAGTTTCTGGTGTAACTTTCTCAGCGCAATGTTCTACATTGTAATTCAGTGATGTATTCATTGCGTGCGCAATCATAAATTCACGAGTGCCAATATTTTGAATGCATCTCCGCCAATTATAATGTTGATGATATCGACTATGAAAATGAAAAGATTGAGGTGTACTTCATTAAGAAACCAGCAACCATAAGTTCCGGTGCCGTTCACTGAATGCACATTTGCCGCAAAAACGTGTAGATTTAATGCAAATTGAATTGCATGTGATATTTCATCTTTCATATTTATCAAATATTTCAATTTTAAATTTCCTCTTTGGCAAACTGTTAAAACCGCACATCTGTTCATTTATCACACATACAGTCACATCAATAAATATGCACAAGCCAGTATGACATGTCTGTCAATTATATGCTAGAAATCATTACAGCTTTTAGAATTTAGAAAGCTGCTTCTTTGCGTTGTTTTGGATGCTTTTCTCTTTTCTTCATGTGAGTTTTGCACCCCGCGATGGACGCAAAATACAAAAAGAAATGTACACATGTATAGTTGCAGCAAAACTTTACGGCGTTTGAAATTTTCACATTGAATACGCAAGATGCTTTCACCTATCATAGCTTGAAATGCCATGATATATTAATGTTAGCGAAAAAGATTATTTTATATATATTCACGTGTGTGTTAGAGCATTGTCGGGTGCTCGGGTGCCCACGGAAAAAAGGAAAGGAAGGACAGGAAGACAATTAGAGAGCGAGAGGGAAGGAAGACTGAAAGAAAGACAGAAAGAAAAATCAAATGATATGAATGAAGAGCAGGTAGTTGCAATGTCGGGTTCTCGGGTATAGGAGATAGGAGTATTTTACAAACATGAAAATCACGTTTCGTGCAATACGTGCAAGAAAGCATTGCAATATGCTGAAGCATATAGAAAGGGCACAGAAAACACCTATTACAGAGAGAGAGAGAGAGAGAGAGAGAGAGAGAGAGAGAGAGAGAGAGAGAGAGAGAGAGAGGAGAGAGAGAGAGAGAGAGAGAGAGAGAGAGAGAGAGAGAGAGAGAGAGAGAGAGAGAGAGAGAGAGAGAGAGAGAGAGAGAGAACCTTTTTTCTGGACAATCTATTGTCACTCCACCTCGTCTGCTATGGAACTTAGCCCTAAAATACTTTTCTAACAGGTAATTTTAACGATCGCTGTCAGAGATGGGATTCCCCTCACACTGATAGTCAATTCCGACAGCACGGCGTTTGATCTCTTAGCAACATACACCAACTCAATGATATCTGAGCCTATTTGCGTGTCTGAGTACTTTTTTTAACCTGCTGGACCTCATGATAACTGACTCCCCTGGCTATATTCTAAACTCCGGCATACTCCCTCCTATCTCGTCGTCAGATCATTCCGTAGTTTTTTGCTCTTTCTCTGTGCTTTATTACAAGGGTCGCCCTTTGAAACGCTCTGTCTGGAACTTTAGGGAAGCAGATTTTGGTGACTAGAACAATGTTCTCCGCAATGCTCTCTGGGACACTGGTCTTACCGTATTCGATTCCCAAAGTGACATACTCTACAATCAAAATCTACAGAAGCTTTGCAGTATGAGGCGGCCTGCATGTAGCTTGGCGCAACTAGATACACTCCACGTGTCTTACTTCTTGAAAAGTGTGGATGACAAACAGGAAGAAATACTTAAACTTATTCTTTTCTTTAAAATATATAATAGATTGACTCTACAATATCTACATTATCTGGTTCCCCGCGATGTTGCATTCACTACTGGACGTCTATTGAGAAATCCCGCTGAATTACGCCAAATTAGGTTTACCACCAATCGCTTCCGCGAGTCATTTCTTCCCTTTACTATTAACTTATGGAACCATCTCCCGTGTGATACTCGCGACGCTGATTCCCTGTCGCACTTTAAAAATAAATTAAATTTACAAGCCTCACATGTTCACAAAAAGCTTTCAGACTTCAAAAATGGTAATCGTTTCCTAAACATATCCCACACTCAGCTACGTCTTACTTCTCCGTTTTAAACGCCCATCTACATCATGTCAATATCCTTCTAGCTTCAACGTGTGCAGGCTCTCATCCTTCTGAAGATACGAAACATTACCTTTTGTTCTGCCCTTAGTTCGTGGTGCAAAGGGGTCCGTCTACTGAACACTGTGTGTTACTTACTCGCTGCAGGTGGAAATCCAACTCTGATAGTTCAGTGTTCAGGTGATTACCACTTATATAAAAACTCGCCAGTACTTTCGGACCTGTATCCACTATCCGGCAACCGTCTCCATTGAGCTTCTCTTTGAAGCAGTGGGGCGCTTGGCGCTCAGCCTATTGCTGACCCTAATTTCATTGCCTCTAAATACTATTTCTGGGGCTACAACTGGTCACTGTTTGTCGTTGTATTTACATTTTCAAGCAATGCTCACTGTGGAAAGTCCCACTATATATTGTACATTACATTCATTCAACAAATTAACCTTCCCTTAACGCTAATCACACATACATTTTGGAAGCTACCTCTTTTCCAAATATCGACTTGGCTGCCATTGTGAAAATAGGAGTTCCACACCAATGCTAATGGTTTGTGAATGAGCATTGGGAGGATCTTGCCGAGTGGGGGTGGGAGGAGGGTTTTAATATATGAAAACCAAAAATGTATATTTTGCAATTATTTCAGAGCATTAATAATCATTATGATATATATGCTGTGGCCGCGATTCACATTGGTATCCGAATCAAGTGTACTTTTTTCAGACTGTCCTGCAATCAATGCATGCATTAATTGCGTAATGTTCAAAATGGCGCTCGAGCGTGCGGTGTCGCATTTGGATTTGTAACTAAGGATGATAACTGCTTCAGACACAAGCGAGCGGGCAGATTAAAGTTAAGATTGTAAGTCATCTTTTGAAAATACGTTGACGACTCTCTGTTCTGGTATCTCGGAGAACGGACACCTGAAACCTGGCAATACTAGGTACCGATACCGCACCCATCGTGGCAAAATGATGGCACACGTTGGTCAGCTTTTCTGTTAACTTTGTCTTACAACTTGGTTAGAGTTGATTTGAACGACTGTTTTTTACTGGTGGTTGTTTGTGGGGGTAATTTTACTGGTCTAGCGCGTGTTGCAGCTGGTACAAGGTTGTCCAGCTGGAGCATTGTATCAAAATTTTGCATCACAGTGCTCGGAAAATGCTATAGATGTTAGCCAAAATAAATGTTTCTCATGTGAAGAAGTTTATTGAGAAAATGATCCAGGGAATGTAAATTTGCTGCTGCAATTGGACACCAACGTGGTCTTGGGCGTCAGGTCATTTAACATTGCAAAAGCACCCGTGTTAAGGAAATCTGGTCGTTTTGACCAGTTGGGGACTGGGGTCGGTAATTCCAGGTACAACTATACCAATATGATAATAATACCTATTCCCATGCAGAACCTGCCAGGGTATGTCAAAGAGAGTGAATGTAAGAGCATGTTCAAATATCATGAAATCATTCTTGATGCATGAGATAGGAGTATTAGAGAGGGGCCGCTTTATATATTTATAGTTTAAGTATCTTAGTGTTATCAAGGACCTGCAATATATATATATATATAGAGAGAGAGAGAGAGAGAGAGAGAGAGAGAGAGAGAGAGAGAGAGCGAGCGAGAGAGAGAGAGAGAGAGAGAGAGAGAGAGAGAGAGAGAGAGAGAGAGAGAGAGAGAGAGAGAGAGAGAGAGCAGGTCCCTGGAGTTATAAAAATTATGCCTTTGGTGCTTATATTTATTTATATACTAATTTATTGAAAATTTATATCAATCTTTTAATTCATAAATAATTCAAGCATTTCAGCTACAAACCTGTGCAAAGCAACTTAATATTTTTCCGATTTCATACTTGCATTTCTGCTATTTTCATGTTGTGGTCCACCATGGAAATAAGCCAAGGCAAGATTCCCTAGGCAATTGGTACTCCCATTTCATGGATCTTAGTTTGGTGTGCTTTCAGCAATTATATTGCACCATCCTAGCATACTTGTGCATAAATATTATCAGTCAACATTCAGTGATAAAAATTAAGTACATTCAGGTTTATTTATTATCTTGGTGTGTTTTTAAAGTGTGTGTGTCAACACACACTTTTCTGTTTTTCCTCGAGTTCCTTCTTTCTTTCTTTCTTTCTTTCTTTCTTTCTTTCTTTCTTTCTTTCTTTCTTTCTTTCTTTCTTTCTTTCTTTCTCTCTTTTTTTCTTTCTTTTCTTTCTTTCCTTCTTTCTTTCTTCTTTACCAGCAAATTTGCCCGACACTTTTCTCAGACACTATTATACATAGAAACTCCAAACTTGGCATGATTGTACCTCCATACAAGGAGTTTGACAGTTTTATACAGAGCAATGAAGATGTTTAAAATTATGCAAATTAGGGGCATTTGAAATTTTAAATCTTGAATATCTTCAAAAGTATCATAGATAGAGATGTCATTCTAACTTCTTCTAGGGGATTATTGACCAGTGCGCATCTAATGAATTTAAAACAAAAGTTATAACAACTTAAATTATGCTAAGTAGCAGCATTTGAAATTTTAAAACTTGAATATCTTCAAACTATTAAAGATAGAGATGTCATTTTAACTTCTACTAGGGGGTTATTGACCATTGCACATGTAATGAATCTAAAGCAAAAGTTGTAGCCATTTAACATATGCTAATTAGCAGTATTCGAAATTTTCAATCTTGAATATCTTTAACACTATAATAGATAGAGATGTCATTCCAACTTCTTGTAGGGGGTTGTTGACCATTTTGCACCTAATGAATAAAAAATAAAAGTTGTAGCGATTTAAATTATGGTAAATAGCACCATTAGAAATTTTAAATCTTAAATAACTTCAAAGCTATAAAAGATAGAGACGCCATACCAACTTTTACCCCTGTGTTATGGAATAGTTGTACATTGCCATACCAATATGCGTTGAAGACACACACACTGATTTGCTATGCAGCAAATCATCTTTCCTAGTTTCTTCTTGATTTTGTAGAGAAAATACACAACTTGCTAATTGCGGGATAATTTATCTGTTAATTTTCCCCGAATTAATAACCATAATATGTGTGCAAAAGCTCTCTAAAGCCTTACATGTATGAATGCAAAATTTGTCTTATCTGAATTGATAACAGGGCGATTTTTTTTACTTATTTTTACTAATTTTTGCTAATTTTCATAAGATACTCGAAACTCCCCAGATAAACGTTTTGCATGCTCAAATTCAATTTTTTTCGGGAGGGGGGGAATGCCCCCAGACCTCCCTAGCACACCTTCGGCCCATTGGGTTGTGTAGGTCACATTTTGGCCAAGAAAAAAAATTAAGTACTTTTTTGGGCCACTGGGGTCTCTGACTGAGTTTGTAGCACTGGCCTGGGTCGACCAATATTTATTAGGGAATAGCAGCTTAAAAGTACTTTTTTTGTTCCATTAATTTTAGGGTTGGGTCTTTTTAGTAGGGTCTGTCAGGTTACCGGAACCACACATTTATTTTGGTTAGGCCTTGGGTAACTTGGACATTTGTTGAAACATTTTGAAAATGAATGTTCTTTCTCTTTTACACATTACCTCTTTTGACGTCAATTTAATTTGTTACCTGGGCACAGCCGGAGGCAGTTATATTTAATTACATATTCGCTTGATAGGTAGTGATAAATTGTCGGACATTGATATAGAATACACCTTTGAAGCTGTTCAGACATTCATATCAGAATCTAGATGTTCAATCCTCTGATTTGGTATACAATCAACTTATAAGTTTCCTTTATTTGGCACCAGTTGTATTACTCCTGTACAAGCTGTAGATTTAGTTCGCCCAGTGTGTATTGTATGGTACTGTGTGTCCTTGTATGTACTGTAGAGCCTCCAGATTAGTTTACTGTAACTATTATGTAATCCAGTTGAAATGAATATGTCTTTAAAATATACAACCCATGTTACTACATGTAGAATCTGATACTAAGAGCTTTGGAAGGACCGATAACACATCTATCACACAATTTATTGTACACTTTAATCGGTCTCCATACTCTTCCTTACTTTCATTACACTTCTACTGTTTGAACACCCGATTTCTATTCAAGGCGTCAAATCCTTTTGAAATGCTCAAGAAGTCAAATCATATTTTTTATTTCTGATGCTCACGCATAGTGCATAATGCGTTGAACGTGGCGGAATTGTTCTTCTGTCCTAACGATTTCCGGTATGCTGCATCAAATTTACCTGACAGTACCCTATTCCTCTCTATATTAACAATTAGATGGCTTTAGAGAGGTAAGCAATTCATACGCATTTAATGTCTCCAAAGTGTTTGAAGGTTACTATGCTCTTTTGCCAACACCTTATAGGCAATCATTTTAGACAGTCATTTTAATAATTATCTTTACTTCCAAAACTCTTTCTTTGGAGGCTGATGACTACCATAAATCAACTTGTGTACATCATTCACACCATCAGGAAGAGCTTTGAACACTCTACAAATATTATAACGTCTCTTTACATATATCCAAGGCGTTCGACAAGGTTTGTTATCCTGAACTTCTTTTCAGGGTTCGGTAACAGGGCATCTCTGACCCCCCTCCGACATGGATTAAAAGCTACATGTAGCTGTCTATTCCTATCCAGCATGTAGTAATTCACGGCGAATCGTCCTCATGGTTGGCAATCGAGGCTGATATACCCCGGGATAAATTTTGAGCCCACGTTGATATGTAGTTCATGTAAAAGCTCATGAGTATGACCTCACTTGTGATGTAAGGCATATTTGGTATTGTTCGCCATGTAGCAGAATAATCTCGTCACTTTAATACTGATCCCTGTTGTATTTTACTGACCTGATCAGAATCAGTCACTGGGGTAATCTCTGGCGGGTTATGTTTAATGCTGCAAAATCTATTTCGGTTCTATAATCTAAAAAGCGAATCAAACAAGTCACCTCCCCTGTACATGGGCAACACAACCATCCCCGAAGCTACCAGCCATACTCATTTGGGGATCAGACCTTCGCTACATATGTATTGGCATGTACATATCAGACGCGTGGTTTGTAAGACCAGAAAATGCATTGCTTTACTGAAAAGATTGAAATCCAGAAAACAACTAACCAAACTGTATATTACACTGGTCAGTCCTATTCTACAATATGGCTGCGTAATTTTAACAACTGTAGTTTGAAGATGTCTGAATTTTCTTGAATCTGTACAATTTGAGACTGTCAATTTGACAGTGTCAAAGTATGCATTGGGGCACTAAGACATACATCCCGCGATCGCTTATTAAACGAACTGAGATGGCCGACCCTAGGAGCCAAGCGCAAATATTCAAAACTTAAATGCCCAGTTTCAGAAGTTGAAATCAACCTGCCACGAATTCGATTCAAATATTCTCTTCCAAATCAAAACAAAATTGGATTTCACCTTTTTTTCTTTTCCCATGTTTCGGCACTATTCCTGGGGCAGTGGTATTTTGCTGTCACCAGTTCACATATGAAGTCAGGAACGAAGCAACAAACCCACATACCTCAACATGGATATAGCTACACAGTAATTCAAAAGAAATGCACCGCTTTACAGCCTACAGGCACACCACGTTCACCTTCAAGATCCACAAACTAGAGTCACAAAACCGGGACACGACCCGAACTTCTGAAAATGAAACCACTCTCATTTGATACTGGGTCAAAAGCCGTCGTTATCTGTATAAGCCATGGTTATCTGACCACAAGTTATCTGTATAACCTCAGGTCACCTGACAAGAACTTCTGAAATTGGGCAAAAAATCTTTTACAAAATGTTACATCAGTTAACCCCGGATCACTTTTCGGTACTCGTGCCTGCAAATGTAGCACTGCCCACCGATAGACAGTTGCGAAATGCGCCATATTTACGTTAACTCAAGTACAAATTAATTCAGCAACTTCTTCTGCCCATCCGTGATCAACCGATGGAAAAATCCTCCCGTCGACCTTCGGGATTCCAATTCGCTGTCTGAATTCAGATCTAAATTAAAGTAAAATTAACTCTTTTGTCAGTCGACAAATTACCAACATTCTAGTGTTTTGGAAATCGCTTCGCTAATATAGGTCATGCACAACTAAGATTATGTCACTCTTGTTTAAATGCTGCCTTATTTAGAGTAAATATCAATGCATTTCCTGTTTGTTTATGTATGTATCCAGAAAAACCAAAACGCATTTCTATTTGTCCTGTTCTAAATTTGCTGAATCGAGAATAAAGCTACTTAAGACTGTTGCAAATATACTTGCTCCTGATGTAAACCCATATTTTCTTGTACATATAGCTGGTGATATTCTCATTTACACTTTTCTGTGTGGTAGAGGTGAGTTTAATGACGTTGCAAACGAAGCTATTTTTGCTGCTGTGCAGCACTATTTTATCGAAAGCAGGAGATTTCTATTTTAGCCACATTGCTCGATATATACCCAGTTGCCATTGTTACAAGAATGTTAATATTCGCATGTTAAACTGCGATCCGTTATTTCTCTACTTTGGTGCTTTTATAATCGAGCATTGTTCTGTTTGTAACTGTTCATATTTTTATTTATCCATATACATGTTCTTGAGGGCCTCCAGATAAGTTAACTATGTAACTATTAGGCAATAAGAAATGAATATGTGTACAGGAAATTACAAAGTTGGGGATAAGTTTGCACATCATCTTTACCTCTGACAAACCTGTTTCAGTTTTCATGTCGACTAGTCACTAGATCACTTAAACCAAGTCATCCTTCTGATGATCGTGGCCAATCGGCTATTGCTAGGGCCAAATGTCACACGGACTTGACAATTACTTTCAGCGGTAACCTAAACTCGCATGCCCACATAACGTGTTGTTATTAAAGCCAGACAGATCATTGCTCTTGTCCGTAAATTAGAACATGTTGGATACAAACTCTCTCACAAAACCCGGGTTAGGCTTTATTTCTTTATGGCAAGACCCATCCTGTGTGCTTTTTGACAATGGGGGTGATGTAGGCTAAACGTTAATGAGCGCTTACTCAAAGTTAATGCACGTGCATTTCAATGTCCATGTGCTCTTATTTTGTATACACGTGCAGATTATTAAGTGCACACGTGCAGTTAATTGACCACACATGTATGTTTTGTGGAACGCGTTAGAAATATCGTATGCATGACACTAATCCCCAATAAAGTTGAATGCGTGATCTGCACGTCCATAAATTAAAGAGCACGAGCAACAATATGCTTAAATTTGGAAACGCATTCATGATTTAAATCATACGTGATATAAAACCGCGAGATGTGCAAGCATACATGGAGCCCATGGAATGAAAAATGGTTTTACATGTCAGTGTAAGCCCTGTACGTGTTTGGTGACACGTTTCTGGTGGTGGGTACTGTTGCTAATGAGACGAGTTTTACGCGTGTCATTAAAACATAGACGAGTGCTTTATTTGTTCGCCCTCTGCACGCAATTTAGAATCTCTGTGTGTCCACAAAATACCAGCACAGAAGCGATACAATCTGCACGCGAGTTAACTAACTTTGAGCACGCGTGCACTGACTTTAAGCATGCGTCCAACAAATTAAGCACGCTTGTACGTTTAATAACACACGCTCGTAATAACGTGTTGATAACACCGATACCCAACAAATATGAGCTTAAAAGGGATACGAGTGTTATTTTTTATTACACGCGTTCAACTTATTAAGCTTGCGTGAATGTTAAATGACACGTGTTAGAAACAATGTATTTATGGCACTGACCCCCCCCCCCCACCACCACCACCACCATACAGATAAACTAGTAACCCTAGTACGCCTGCGCAACTCGTAACTCTGCCACTTCGCAGGCCATTGATCTCATACCCCGGTGATTTCTTAACCCAGCCAATCTTGCATGTAACATATTGAAATCGTTTATCTATACATGTGTTGTATGATAACCCATCGTCATCTACTCTTCGTTTGGTTACATAGAATACTTCAGACTTCACTTGCCGTGCGTGGGAACAAGTGTCAAGACACTGTTTATTTTACGGCGAAATCACAATTGCATCCTTTTGTAGGCATTGCCATGCAAATTTACGAATATGAGGTAAAGCAGATGTCAAAAAGAGTATGCAAACTATCCGATTTTTTAAACTGAGAAAATCACAAGAAAAAGGGAATTTACATGTCAGAATAGACTCATTAATAAAACATGCACAGGCATACCAGGTTGGTACGAGATACAAAACGTATAGCTGTTGATTCTGTTTAAGGGCTAGATATTGAAGATAAATGAAATGCTAGCCAAACACTGGTATACTACAGGTGTAGGCAGTTGAAGTACTAATATACAAAAGAAATCATTGGACTGCTCGGGCCTCCTCTGTCTGCTTGGCAGTCTGACAGATCGATGACAATGACATACCGAAGCAACCCACAGAACACCTGCAACAAACCACACATTGGCAATACACATATACTTGTGCATATGTAATGTACTGTTGTAATTAATGGCCAACTGTTGATTTCTGCAAAATCAGAAAAAAATATGCAGTGGACCAGGCATCAATCAAAGGAATGTCTCTTAGGATTTGTTGTTTGGATTGCATTTTGGAGCCCAAATCTAAGCAGGGACTTAGCATATATAAATTTAGATTTATGGATCAGACGACTACCACGTGGTTGATTCTCACAGGCACCCTGTCTCATGCAAAAAGATTTTAAAAACACATGCCATTTCGAGTTATTTCATGTTTGTTTTGTTTGTTTATGCAATTCCTGTGGTTGTATGGATCAAAAGCTGGGAAGGTAACAAAAATCATGGAGAATCATGGAGCAAAAATAGAACATAACATGTTACGTTCAAATGATATTTTGTTTCAACTAGTCTGCCTCATTTGTTTCTTCAAAATTGTCACACATTCTGACTGTTTGCTGGATTTGTTTCAAATCTAGCAGGATGCACCAAATAAGTTTATTCCAAGTTTGCTTGCTTGGAGGTGCGGCAATAATGTTTACCTTTTAAAAATTGAAAATTTGAAAAAAAAATCCATGTATCTTTTTAAAGCTACATTTAACTGATTTCAAACCGCTTTAAAATTGCTTAAAAATGACAGTATGTTTCATTCTTCGACATTTTGCCATCTAGGTCAGTAGTAGTCACTAATGGGTCGACGTGCAAGGCACGTCTACAAAAAGCACTGTGCGCTTACACTTTATCCCGCATATGCACAGTGGCTTGTTCCCGTGGAAGTGGGGTCTCCCATTATTTTTTGGGTGCACATGTTTTTGTCAGGGGCCAGTCTTTGAGCAAGAACCAGTGAAGTCCAATGCACAGACTGGCTCTTTTGTGTCTGTTCTGTACACATGGCAAACGTCCGCTGTCAATGTATGTTCACATTAAGAATGTTACCTAATTTTCTCTTCAATGATATCATATGCAAGAGTTTATAAGTTAGAGTAGCTTTTCAGAGACATTAACAGTTATCCGATTTTTTTTCTAAATGATATTTGTAATTATTTATGAACATAGTATACACATCTTACAGATGGCTTTACAGTGCACAACATTCATGTTTTTACACATTCTAACAAGTTAAGGTAGTATATACACGACGAATGTATTGCTAATGATGATACTATGCTTGGTGTATGCTAACTTAATTCCTAGTTAATATTGTATTTAAGTGTGCCTTGTTTTTAGTTCATATATTGTACATGTATGCTGGATGTATCACAGGGGTGCCCTGACCGGCGGTGCAGGGATAGTTTGTTCCAATACAATATACCCTATGTTGCGTACAATATGGTCATCACGAACACAAACTTTACATTTGACTAATATATTTTTCCTTCACACAAAAATAATGTCCGCGAGTACGCCGTGCGTGAATATTCCACGGTGGCTGTACACTTCATACACAAATATTTGGACGCCCGAGTTCTAGGCAGATTTAATCCTGAAAGTAGCGTATGTCAAATGTAATCTTTTCACCCACAAATTCATCCTAACGGATGCCATTACATGTTCGTTTAACACCGACGGCAAATTGACATGAGGTCTTGTCAGGGAAACGTCCCTTAAAGATTTTCAGTCTCTTTAATCGTCATGCGTTATTAATTCGTGGAAACTGAGAAGAAATTACTTTTACCGCATTAATGGGTTGAACGTACAAACTAAACGCCACATGTTCACGAAAATCGATAGGTATTTGCAGTGATTAGCAATCTGTCTGGCACGGTGGGTGTCCGTTTATTATGAAGTTTAAATTGTGCATCACGGTGATTGTTTAGGGTCTAAGAGGAAAGATGTTCTTCATCAAGAGTTTTGTGACAGCAAAAGCTCAGACAAGCTGAAGGAGGGGTTCTGTAACCTTGATCGTACCCAAAGAGCTACTGTTACTTGCCAGGCCCAGTATCGCTTTTGCTCTGAGTCATCCGTAAACCTGAGCATAACAGGTGCACATGAAAGGAAGAATCCCCTGACGTTTACGGCAATCAGAAATAAGAGATTTTGACGTTTCAATATTACTATGACACAAGGGGGGTGCCCAGTCAATTTGGTCATGTAGACCTATAATGTGAGGCACAGGGGCAAAGGTTTTGTCAAGGGGCGGCAGTAGGCGAGAGGGATATTCTTTGTTTGACCGCAGGGTGCCAAGCCTCTGACCCCAGGGTGCAAAGCTTTCTGACGATTTGGATTTTGGTTCACTTTTTTATGCATATTCATATCATATGACACTAAGTGCTAGTGAAGATACAGAACACAATGTCAGGGATTGCTGTGGCAGAGTATACGCAAGGACGGCTTGCTTCTCAGTGCTCTGAAATGCAATTTCCAAGTGCCCTTTTATTTTTTTTCATTGAGAATGAAGAATTTCAAATGGTCCAATAATTCAGATTAACTGTTTTTTTTGTTTTTTTTGTTTGAAAGTTTTTTTTTGTTTAGTTTTTTGTTATTTTCTGTTTTTGTTTGTGTGTGTGTGTGTGTGTGTGGTTTTTTTTTTGTGTATCCGCACTTCTTTGATTTAACCTTCAAAGGTACTTGGTAGGAAGTTCACTGACTATCAAATATACTTTTAAATTTGTTCATAAGGAAAAGTGCGCCAGCCATATTATGTTTTCAAGTGCACTGATCAAGCACATATTTTTTGGATCACAGGATTTCCAATGTCATTTATAAAATATGTGGGTTTTTTCCCCACTGCTTATATAACGGGGGTTAAAGATGGACACGGATATAGATATGATAAAAATTGATGACGACGACGACGGTGACTATGATTTTGTTGATATCTTGATGATGTCGGCCCGCTCTATTGGTAGAGCTAACATGCGAAATATGGTAGATACAGGCAGATCATTCAATGAAACATCCCAATTTTGTAATGATCATGTGAATGTGTTTGAATTGAAGTGTCGCTGATTCCACTGAAACTAGCCAATGTAATAATCTGTATGCCTGATGATGAAAAGTAAGATTCTGTATTATTAGATACACAGTGATACCATAATTGATTTCCACATATGCATTCACCCAAGTCATTAATTTTGTAGATTGAATTGTGAAAAAACGTCGTTCCCTCAGATAAATCGTTTAATGCTTTCCGGGACATGTCCTTTTGTCGTTGAAGCTCCAATGGCGGACTATTTAGCTCAATTCTTTCTTGACAACAGACACTCAATTTATTAAATTTCACCAGGATTGTACACCTGCATGTAGCAGGCACCAACCACAGCTAACACATGTAATAAAAAATGTGGTTCGATTGCAAGCGCAAGTTTCTCCGCATACAAGTGACACTTTAGTATCGCAATGAAGTGTTGAACTACCTGTAGCTTTAAAGATGATATCATCTAAAATATTAAATGATATGTGGGTGGCGCGTAGCCCATATAATCAAGTTTCAATCTAGTTTTTTTGGGGGGAGGGGGAATCGGCTTCAATATTGCTATCTTGGGTTGAACTCGTGATGAAGAAAGCTGTTGATTTGTTTCGGGTTTGAAGGGGTTAAATGGAATTATGGTATTAATGAAAATCTGTCTTGTTGTATAAGATTGCTTTAAGTGGCTGTTAGAGTGCGTGCATTTATTGACTTTATTGAGAAATGAGAATATATGGACTTTTATTAACTAAAAGAAAGAAAAAAAGAAAAAGGAAACTTTATGATAAAAAAGCGCACTTTATATGTTGTAAATATAACGGTGCATCGAGCCATTGCTGGGTCGATCTAATACGCATACTAATATTTGATTGTCAATCTATGACGACCAAGTAAAGTAATGTTTGATTGATAATTTCCTGTTCAACATGATTGAAATCGTTCAGATATACATTAAATGTTGCCATTTGGATTTATTCAACATTTAATTTCACAGATTTTCCTTCAATTAGAGTCACGAAAGCAGTTGTACTGACGTTCCACAGGGCACCTCGAGCAAGCAGGTGTCTACTAGCAAAACACTGGGGATTAGAAAATTCTTTCGTGTTATGATCATAATAATATTTCAGGGCCCGTTGTGGGCCTCACCGACCTAAAACTACCACCTTACAAATACATCATAAACAAGTTTTCTTCTGAAGGAAATGGTCGTACAGGTCAAGCAGAGGGCATTACTTTTACATTATGGTTTGATATTAGCAAAAAAAAAAAACGTGATTGCAGACCAGAACCATTGCGCACTGAATAAACAAACCGGAAAGGATAGATTTTCAAGCAAGTCTCTCTGGGTGCAACGAAAGTATCTTATCAAGTAACTGAGCTCAGTAGATTTCTCATTTTGGTAACAGTTGGGGATATTCTGGCTTGTATCGTGTTTAATGTGGATTTGCCTAATTTGCTTACATGAAAATGCGACAACATTGCTCATGGTTCATTGCATGTAGCTATATCATAAACCTACACATTGAAAATGGAATGGCATATCTATTTAAAATACTTTTTACAATATTCGAAATTTAAATTTTGTGTATTTACTTAATTTGCATAAATTTAAATGCTACAACTTTAGTTCATGGTTCATTGGATGCGGGAATGTCATCATGAAACCCATAAATTAAAATTTTGCATTCTTGGGGGCGTAAGCTCCAAAACGCGGCAGTGCTTTAACTAAGTATATGGAAACAGGGTCCCTTTGATTCCTTTTTGGGAAAGAATTGGACCATTTACAACTGAAAGTTACTGGAGTAAGTTAATCATTTTGGGAATTCTGCATAATTTAACTAATGTCTCTTGGGACTGGAACCTGGCCACATTCGGCCCTAAACATGGCATGGAAAAGTCCCTGCGAGGATTATGGTGCAGTGAGCTGTGTAAAGTCGCATGAAGTAAAATTAGTACAGTTCAATCTGAAAAAATACGGAATAAAATCACCTTTGATATTCAATTCAAGATATTTAAAAGGTAAGAGGGGTAAAGGGTATTTTCGTATAGGAAAATTTTTATCTTTTCGTACTGTGTACAAAGCATATCATACTGAAGCGAGGCAAACTTTATATATACTTGGGTTATGCAGGGATTTATCTTTGTAGCATGTCCCTGAGTTGTACTGAAATGATAACAAAAGTAGTCTTAAGGGGCTATTTCCTGACGATATTCGTCATTATGTGTAAAAACTGAAAGACGAAACTAAAATGATGTACAATGAATCAAGTCACACAGTTTTGATACGATGAATCGATTTCTGACTCCTCTTGTATGCACGCATGGTGTGGTTTCTTTCAAAACCATACACACCGTCTTGCCGTCAAAAGGCGCTACTGACACAAGACTTACACCCATGTACAGCATGGACGTACCATACGAGAGGAAAGAGTGACCTCATAAGGACACAGTGAGATACATAAACTTCATGATAACCATCGATTATCAGTTGCTGATAAGGCTTTGTCTCTTTAAGTATTGGTCGGTGCCTGCAGCATACGGTAAAACCTCTCCAACCGAACACCTCCGTATAACGAACACCTCTCCATACTGAATACCATTTCTCGGTCCCAAATATATACTTCCACTATAAGCAAACCTCCCTATACTGAAAACCTCACTATACCGAACACTTTTTTCTGGTCCCAAGGGTGTTCGGTACAGGGAGGTTTTATTGTATTTTCTTCCTACACCGCTTGCTATTTACAAGCGGTTTCGTAAGATCTTTCCCCATCTAAATCTGAAACATATTTCCACTGTGCTTTGAAAAAGCATAGGAATGACCAGCCAGCAGTCTGAACACTTGAACCGAGCTCATTTATTATTACAGTTACGCTTCCCCTTGGCCGTGGTTGAATGACGTAGGTTTGCACACACGGGGTGCATGCAGCGTATTGCAACCAAAAATTTAAGGGGGCGTCATCTACGGCAAAAGCGTCTTGGTGATTGGCGATGGTAGACTGGCGTTCGTAAAATTCCCCGAACTTAGAAATGCAGATAAACTATATATGTGAGTAGGTCAATCACATTGTTTGCAAGAGGTTGAGGCTAGGCCATGTTTGAGCATACAAATCTGATGGTTCTGACGGGTAACCCTACGGTAACGTTGTGCCTGCCGTAGTTTCATCGGGGTCTTGATACACTGCTACAGAAAATAAAATTTACCAGTACAGAGTACAGGAAATAATTTTTCTCTAGTACGCAGTACAGAAAATAAGACATCCGCAATATACATTTTTAAAATTTGAGACGGTTATGCAACCTGTAAGAACAAAGATACCACAGACTTTTTACATATTTTGACCTGAATTGTTACAATTTTACCTGATGTTGACTTTGCCGCGAGTTGACTTTTTTTTTCATTTTTTGTCAGTACGGGTACGAATATTACATGTGTTGCTGCTATGCTTTACGCATAATAAATTTTGATCAGTACGGAGTACATGGTTTGCTGTCCGTACGCTATACGGTGAATATTTTTTACTCTCTACGCTGTACGAAAAATAAAAAAAGCCCCAGTACGGAGTACGGGCAACCCCTTTCCGACCCTCTTTCATCTGAAGAAAACGTTTCCTGAATGATTGGGTGGGTGGGCGGACTAAAATGATGGCATGCGCACTAGAGATAATATGCACACGGCTGCTTCCTTTACAGCTTATGGATCCAAATGGGTCGGTCGCTACCGATCTCCAAAATACAACGAACGAATAAAAATAAACGCGAACATTTTCATCGCTCAGCGTGGCAGCCCTAACAATACGTTTATATTTTGTTGCAATAGAAAGTAAATGGGCATAGCATTGTTTTTCCTGCAAAGCAATGCATTTTCATTCTGCGAGACGACTGTGGGTGACTTAACGTCCTTCATTGAAGACACAAAAGACACGACAATCACCATTGGAAGGCTTCAAATGGTGATTATGGTCTTTTGTGCCTGGGGTTTACTGCAGGTGTGTGCAGTATTGACACCAGGTAGGTATAATTAAGGCCAATCCGAGTAAATACACAAGAAGTACTGACTAGAAATTGGGTCTGGCGTTAACTGTGGGTCGGCAGTTGTGGTAATTTGACCAGACATATATTGATATATCACACATTGCCGACAGTTCAGCACAAGTGTGAATGTGACCAAATACAATGCTATACGAAGAGGCGAATGCAGAATAATCGGGTATTGAATGCAAGTACTCATAGATAGGGTGAGTATGACTTCATCATGCAAAGCGGTGATTGCAGATGTGCCGGACCTTGGCAGGTAGAAAATGAAAGGTGATAATGTGTCAAGTGTTGCCCGTACAGATGTTTTGGGCAGTGGAATGTGGGCAAGATGATACACATATGACATGCGTGTGAAGTTACTACATTGCAGATTCGTCGGGTTATTGACTCCAGGTTTGGCGGATATTATTATTATTATAGTTATCTTGCGTATGACCAAGGACCCGCTATCTGACGTCAGATAGAGGGTCCTTGGTATAACCGCATATGTCATGAATGATAATTTTAACAGTCACAGTGAGTAGCTCCCTTTGGTATATTGGATGGTGACAAGAAGTTTTATACAGGGTAGACTGCACTACCCTTGTGGTTCGTTAACCATGACCCAAGGCAATACATTAAGCCATTCGATTATATAGATACATGATAACAATCAAATTGAGGTAAATGTGCCCGTGGAAGTTGCAAAGAAAGTTATCTCGGTGGAGCTATTTTCCGACTATCAGAATATGCTGTATGAAAACAGAAATAATCTAAAAATGAAAGTTGCATAGATCCAAACAAAACAATTTAATAAGTGGTCCTATAACAACAATTATCTGGAGCAAAAAAGTAGGTACCACTCATGACAAAATATTGACCCGTCAGAAATCCATGTGAAATGAAATCGAGACAGTATGCTTGCAGCTCCCTTCAAGAAATCTGTCAAAGAGAGCTACCTACATGTCCTGGTATTGTTGGAAAATACCGTTCTAGTTCCCCATCAGCTGAAATTGGTCGTAGCGAGAGGAAGTCCTGAAATAATTTGACAGCTCGTTCCACCGGTGTAACTTGGCTGTGTTTTTTCTGATATAATTCTATAAGTTGTGGTTCTTACTCCTTGGTCCGATCACTTTTTTAATTTTTTTTTTTACTTTTTTCTCTAATAAGATGTTACATATATATATATGTCGTATTACCTTTTGTAATTTGTCAGAGTGGAGATTTGGCAGGGACTTTCACTCCAAATCACAATGCCATGAATACATTGTATCTCAGCAAAACATTTACCATACGGCCTTTCGCCGATTATGTGCCAACACCTTGCCACTTTTTATACCTCTATTTTGCAGTACAATATGGTGCCCGCAAATATTCGCTCTGGGCGTAATTGTTCCAATTCTTAAGAAACCAGGCCTTAATCCCAATATTGCTGTCAATTATCGGCCCATTACTATCGGATCCACACATGGAAAATTATCGAACATTTTATGATGCCCGCAGTTAAGGTCAGCGACACTCAGTTTGGTTTCAGAGAGTATAGCGTTGCACCTCATTTGGATGTGTCTTAAAGAGTGATATTATGTCATATTTTACTGATGATAATTCTCCAATGTTTATATGTTCTGTCGATGCTGAGCGATGTCTTGACTCAGTGTGCAAGCTGCCCTTTTCCACAAGTTATACGATATTTTACCCAATGGACACTAGGTCTTCTTATATACGTGTGCCTGGTATAATCAGCTGTGCGGGGGTTGTTAGGTGGAACAATGTAAACAGTAGCGCCTTCTCTGTTACCAGGGATACACGTCAAGGTAGGTCTCTCTCCCCCATTTTCTTTAAGGTTTTCTTGTAGATGAGCTATTGAAAATACTAAATGATTCACCTTTTGGTTAATATGTTGAACTGGAAAAAGTGAACTCATTTGCTTATGCATATGACATCACACTGATTGGCGCTACTGCCCCTAATATACAGGCCATGATTAACATTTGCACGGAATATGCCTCCAAGTGAAGATCCTCTTTCGGCATTAAAAAGACCAAGTGTTTTGTAGCTGGTAATACGCCATTTCATTGTACACCTGAATCGGATATTGCATGGTAACACTTTAAAAACAGACTCCAGTGCTGAGATTCTTGGTACAATTTTCAATCATTCTGGTACGGCGTCAGATCACGTTGCCAAAAACTATTTCATCATTTTTTAGAGCTTTTGAAGCAGAGTCTCCACTGCGAAGAATTCTATGTTCCCTGTTGGCTAAATATAATGTCACTGGCATCCACTTTAGAGGTACCCTGGTCTCGCAGCTGTTGCAGTGCGAGGTATCCCCGGCCAAGTATACTTACGTCTCAAACTTCGCTTGCTGGGAAAAAAAACTTGCATTTTCAAGGCACTAATGGCATGGTTGACTCGTTACAGCCACTTTTTTTTCAGACAACTTTTTAAAACTCTGGTCAGCCGAGCATCTACTAACATCTCTGTTGACAAAGTCTTTTTAAATCCCTTTTTGAGGTCGGGTCGGTGGTCTCGATTCGCACTGGACCGTCCTGTTGATGGTCCCGTGTGGTCCCGGGTCCTACGCTCGGCTGCAGTCGTGACAAATTTTCCAGCTTGGTGCATTCTTACCCTGCAACTTAATTTCAGTGTGCAATTCTTTATTTGTATCTGTAGTTTGTTGAGTTTTACGACCTTTTATTTTTAGTTTAAACTTCGGGTATTTTACATGTGTAATTTGTGTCGCGGTTTGTGTTCGATTTGTATGTTATTTATGTATTTCATTTTGATGTATACTTTTATTTCTCCATCTTTCGGGTTTTTAATAAACTTATTATTATTATTATTATTATTATTATTATTATTATTATTATTATTATTATTATTATTATTATTATTATTATTATTATTATTATTATTATTGCTAGGGCCCTGGTCATATCGGCTTTTGAGGTCAGTTGCGAGAGCAGTTTAGTTAATTCGTTGCGAGAGCAGTTTAGTTAATTCCGGAAATACAACGATATAATGTAGGTGGCATGCAATTTGGAATTGTGTCATAGTTTTTCAGCAGAACAAAATAACGTCTGGTATGTAGCTGCACCATTTCGAGGCTGCTGAGATCGCGAGGCGCATGAGCCAGATTGTACAAAGCACAGGTGACCTTACGCGACGTAACATTTACTTCCATGCATTGAACAATTAGGATACAGTCTTACCAATTCCATTCTTCTACTAAAATTAGCAGGAAAAGGGCAAAGGTTAAGATTTATCCAGATAGGTTTACTGAAAAATGACAGCCACGAACACGAGCATATCAAATTTTGTGATTTGCCCTAGAACCATGGCCTTCCATAATAATTTTCTGAAGCAGAATAACGTTTATTGAATATCACAAGAGTGGGGAATCGTGTAGCATGCAGGTAGAAATAAAGTTGGCAGATCAACTGGCATAAAGAAATTCTTATAAGATGAACATCTATATCAAAAGTCAATGTGGTAATAGACCATGTCAGAAATGAGTTTCACCACCAGATGGCTCTGGGGTACTATCCACCCTAGCCTGACAGAGTGCCCACTAGCTAAGCATGGCAGAGTATGGGAGGTGGACAGTCTTTGAGTTGAAACAGGAACTAATCAAGAGAGGAGCACCAACTAAAGGCAAAAACTGTGATTTAGTAGAAAGGTAAGTACTTGCTGATCAGTTTCATATATTATCTTACAGGAATTTATCCCAAGATTACAAGTTTAGTCACTTGACTCCAATGGGTTGAACCAGCAGTTTACATCACTGGTCATATATTGCTGTGTGTGTTGTCTCTTGGCCACACACAATTCTGTGACAAGTCAAATTATGAGACTGTGATTAAAAGTATAATTAATGTTCCATAAAGAGAGACTTTCATAGCCATACATACATTATTTTGAATGTGGAATACCCTGGTCAAAGTGTACATAAGCCACCAGTAGCCTGACCTGAGCCAAGCCTCTGGGGCCCAGCCAGTAGCTTGTATATTGGGTCACTCCAGGGGATAAGCAAGGTGTTAATGCTGCTGTTGTCTAGTTCCTCTGGGGAGTGTGCTTTATGGGTGTGCTGTGTATACAAGACACTTGTTGGTAATGTGTTTGTCCAGAATAACAATGAGGTAAAAACACTGCATACTCAAAGGCAAAGATGAAAAACTGAACAAGAAAAGGAAAAGTAACTTTGGGATGGGACATTCGCATTGGCGGTATGTTTTGTGTGCTTTCAGTTATGGTTTTGAATCCTTGGTCGGGCCATTGAGGAAGGGGTGTTTCTTTTTTCAGACTGAGTGTAGGTTCAGAATGAAAATTGTTATTTCTGTCATATGCGTCAAGTCTGAAAAAAAGTGCAAGACTAAATATGTGTCCTGTCAACTGAACTGTATGAGGTAATGAAGGGCAGCCAAGCTGTTCAAATGTAAGGGAAAAGGTAAACTTTCAAACTGGAGGGGACATAAAGTTACTTTTCCTTTTCTTGTTTAGTTTTTCATCTTTGCCTTTGAGTATGCAGTGTTTTTACCTCATTGTAATTCTGGACAAACACATTACCAACAAGTGTCTTGTATACACAGCACACCAATAAAGCACACTCCCCAGAGGAACTAGACAACAGCAGCATTAACACCTTGCTTATCCCCTGGAGTGACCCAATATACAAGCTACTGGCTGGGCCCCAGAGGCTTGGCTCAGGTCAGGCTACTGGTGGCTTATGTGCACTTTGACCAGGGTATTCCACATTCAAAATAATGTATGTATGGCTATGAAAGTCTCTCTTTATGGAACATTAATTATACTTTTAATCACAGTCTCATGATTTGACTTGTCACAGAATTGTGTGTGGCCAAGAGACAACACACACACAGCAATATATGACCAGTGATGTAAACGGCTGGTTCAACCCATTGGAGTCAAGTGACTAAACTTGTAATCCTGGGATAAATTCCTGTAAGATAATATATGAAACTGATCAGCAAGTACTTACCTTTCTACGAAATCACACTTTTTGCCTTTTATTGGTGCTCCTCTCTTGATTAGTTCCTGTTTCAACTCAAAGACTGTCCACCTCCCATACTCTGCCATGCCTAGCTAGTGGGCACTCAGTCAAGCTAGGGTGGATAGTACCCCAGAGCCATCTGGTGGTGAAATTTCTGACATGGTCTATTAACTCCTGGTCACTAAGTATTTTTTCTACTTTGATCATGCTTTGTACGCGACACATCTTTAAAGTCTTCAGCAATCGGGGACAAGAAACAGAAGGAAGGGTAGATGTATAAAACAAAGACGTAACATGGTTCTTAAATATTTGTTATACTAAGGGTAAGTAACAGGAAAGACATAACACGATTCTATTGTATTAATTACACTGGACAAGGCTGGATGCAAAAGGCAAAACATAACATGTTTCTAGGGTTTTAATAATACTGAAGAAGGTTAGATGCTGAAGTAAAGATATGACAGGTTTCTAATTTAGTAATTGTCTAGCAGTGTAGCTCGTAATACCGAACAGCTTCCATTTAACTGTTCCAGTCGGAAATAATATTGCTTGATTACAGAGAAACCATTTGGTGCTTAATAGGAAAACAGATATTCAAGTCCATGACGCAAGTCTCGGAAATGCAAGAATACCCACACAGATAGGATCGCACAGTGATAACTTCTGTGTCAATTCTTGTCCCAAAACTAAACATTCCCCTGCGTGTGAGTTTACGTTAGCTAGGAATGCCAAACTTGACAAGCACCCTAGTAATGCTGCACGTGCGAGGTAGGCCAAAAATATTCTAAGCTTATTATTATAGGCAACCTTAACCTGCTGCATCTGTCCAGAGCAGAACTTACATTTTTTCACAGCTGACTACAATATTAACTTGTAAGACATGCTTTAAATAATTGTACTTTAACATCTCTACTACGTATGCAAAAGACTTGCGGTATATCCACTGAGATACCTTTGTGGCCCATACCATTTGAATTGAAACTAACTGTGCATGCTCAGTGATAATTGTAGGGAGAATCGTCTGCAAAATATACACATCTGCCGTATGCAAGCAGGTTGGACACTTCATGTAAAATAAGTTAAACCGTGGCGCCATTGCTTCATCTCGGTATACAGAGTGAGAACTGCTGCACAGTTTTCAGTATGACCTTAAAAAGGTGTATTGACAGAGTGAACTGAAACAGTTACTGAAGTGCATATTGAGCTTGCAAAAATTAGAGGCTGATGAATCTTACGCTTGGTCGATTTCCTGGTCATGAAGACAGCGAGTAAGGAGGGAGGCTAAGGGGGTGGGGGTGTGGGGCTAGTACGCTGGTACAAGTAATAGTTTTGCCCTGGTACAAGATATGGACAATAATAAAATATAGATATAATTCTTGGTCCGAAATTTAAAACGCTTCCAGTACGTAAGTACGGCAAATAAAAATGCCCAGTACGCCAGTTTGGACCCCCCCCCCCCCCCCCAGTAATCGGGGTCCCGCCACCGCGCGCGATTCCTCGAAAACCACAGTAGTTTGGTTATCATGTCTTCAGTGTCCGAGTACGGGTTTGAAGAAAATTCGAGAAACAGAACTCAAGGAATAATGGTGGCAGGTTGACCAGCTTCCCACCCGCGAGTGCATTCTGTGAATTTTGATCGAACTACTTTTACAATAGTATTTTGTTTTGATTGACTTAGCAAGATTATTTCTGTCCAGTGAGCCCTTGATGTGCTTGTTTGTAACGCAAACTGTCAAAATTTTGCCTTTGTAGAAGGTTGGGAAATGTCTCATCAAACGCGATTTGTGACATATCCGAGTCACATTCACTGCAAAATCAAGCTGCAGTTTCAGGACTGACATCACGAAATGCTGTGCTTCAGCCAGTGCACGGCGCGGCCGCGGTAATTGAGTGTGTGAGGAATCAAGCTCGTCTGAAACAGACATTATTTCTACAGGCACACCACACATAACGGATTTGACAGACGTTGTGCTTATGCCACGTAACTTCAAAAAGTCCCCATGAATATAATATAGCAAAGTACGAGTGAATAGCGTCCAGGTTTCTGTGGTTATTCAGCGACACACAACACGAAGCAGCAAAAGCATGAACATTCAACTACCAGAAAACAAAGAATAGAAGGAATTCACAAGTAAATGTGGTCATGCGCTGCCCCTATACCCTACAGCAAGGAACTTGATAGGGGGAGGGCACATTCATGTATTTAGCTCACCTGCAAAGCAGACCCAAGCTGCATATTTTGTCTACTCCACTGGAGTCTGTCCTTCTTTGACAAGGTCACTGTTTTAGCGTTGGAAGAGTGACTAAGTTTCTTATTGGACGAGTATGGTTACTATGGTAACAGGCTTCAGTACACTAGGGACCAGAGGCTGCTACTGATCTAGGCGATAATGAACTTCCTGATTGATGTCTCAGTCTACGGGGAGGGTCACAGTTTTGTTTCCCTTACTATGAATAAAATCCTGTCAAACAAGGGCAGACCAAGTGTAGTAACGTGGAACTTGGTCTGCTTTGCGGGAAGTATTTAGCGGGGCAAAATGTGTATTGCAACAAAAAATAGCAATTTGAGAAAGCAAAAGCTTACGAAAGTCCTGCACATAGTTCAAAACATACATAGTAGCATAAAATATTCAGAACTTTTTATTTGTTTAGCAGAAAAAGTGTAATTTTCAAATCTCTCAGTAACAAAATTGAAGTGCTCTCATCCTTGTGGAGGCATAGTTATGTTGCCTAGCAACATAATTAGCAAGAAAAGTTCTGCAATGACTTATGAATGCCTCCTATTGTATGAAAGCAAATCTGTCTGTGTGACAAGTTTGCAAGTGTTGATTGCAATAATGGTCCCTTTAATACGCCGTATGCATATTAATTTCCCGCCACAAAGCGCGGGTTTGACGACAGGCGATCAAGGGGGACGTGCGAGTCACATCACTGTCACAGACAGGGCCAGATGTTCAGTTTTCACAAAATTAGCGTTTTTTTGACAAATTAAAGTTCACAAATGCCAAACTGGTATTCATCTAGTAATTCCCAAGCCATATGTAAAGAAAAAATTCCATCTGCCTTTTATAAATATTAGTAATATCCCGCTTGTCCCAACAGGTACCGACCGTATCTCGCCATATTCCGCCAAGCGAGACTAGGCAATCAGGTATGCAGTTGTGGCGGGAAATTATTATGTATATCTCTTATTACAAACTAATATGCTGTTGGTAATTATTATATAGTGGTAGTTACTATACATAATCAAAGGAGATGAAATTATATATCTAACCCCAATCTTATGTCAAATGTAAAACAGTGTAATTCTCAAATACTAATGATTTGAATATGTCTCTGTTGATTTTGTGCACATTTTGATAGTGAAAATAATTTGAAATGTCATTTGTCAAATATCATCTTGGCAGCGGAAGTTGTACCCGATCTGGAGTCACTTTGAATGCTGGCCATGGAAAGTGAACAGTTTCTGAGAGTGCCATGAGGTCTTTCTAGAGTGGCATCAAGGGACATTTCCCTACTGGCATACCGGCGCATCTTATTTTTCATGCCGGCAAACTGGAGGCCCTCTTATTTTCCATACTTCGTACTGGCCATTATTTTGGAACAATCTTATTTTCTGTACGCTGTTCTGGGGCAAAATTATTTCCTGTAACGGTTTTAAGGGGGTGGGCGATCCCATCCTTTCCATCCCCCCTGTGTAGTGCATGTATCTCTCCTTTGTAGGTGGCCTCAGTGAGTGCGGATAAAATATCCTTAGCTGAGGTCTCCTGACATATTTTGTTCTGCTTAGATTGTTTCAAAACAGTGTCATATTATCTATTTTGTTGCATATATTCTTGTACAATTTGTTATCTATATGTCAAATAAAATGATTCTGATTCTGATTCTGTTTTCCTTGTATTTGTATGAACTGAGCACCAAGCCTTCAAACATCACGTCAAGTTCATCAGCTGAACCACAACAGATGCACCTAAGATATCTATTACAATCTTTTCTTTCTGTTTTAATCCTACAACTTTGCAACTTCCAAATGCTGGCAGTAGTGTAATGAAACTATATCAACTTTGGCAATGTGATCTTAAGATACAACACCCTGACCAATACACTGGTACACCTGCCGCATGAGGTCACTGCTGTGAACAGTCATACTGCTTCTTGTGGTCACATTTGTTGGCCAAAGGAGCCAGGTTCTTTGTGAATTTACCAGTAGACAGAGGCTATCTGCTGTATGGTCACATTATCTGGGCTGAAGGGGAGGCCACAGTTACTTTGAACTGAAAAACTGTAATGCTTTCATGGTGCTATTTATGATAGGGGAGAATATCTGCAAGCTTCTACCTCAGAGATCCCCTCTTCAGAAGCTACCCATCTAGAAAAAACACTTATGGACTGCATTTGGGTTGGCCTTGTAAGGTGTTTTCAAAACAGACAGTTAATTGTACTATGGAATAAGTTGTCCAACAGTTCTGACAGCCTGAGCTAATCCCCCCCCCCCCAATTTAGTACTTAAAAATGATGATAATCCAAGATATAATACCAGAATACCACAAAATTTGGGTTACAAATGACCACAATTTTACATTATATGTAGAAGTGTACAGGTCTGCTTACCCCCCCCCCCTTGCGTACTGAAAGCACTAATTCAAAAATGATTAAAATGTTGAACCATCCCTTAAATAACAGTAACCAGCTTGTACGTTTTGTTTTTGTGGTGGTGGTGGTGGTGGTGGTGGTGGTGGTGGGGTTTATTCTTGAGAGATTGAAATAAGCTTTTGTTTGCATGCCAGGGGACTTGCCTATAACAAAACCCATCTATTGAACTGAGAATGGCACCTCTATCTAGAGTAGGTTTGAAGATATTCAAATTCAAAATTCTCATATGGCCATATACATTGTAAATTTGAAAAGGTTCAAATGACCCTAAAATGGCCCTCGTTTGTATTGTTTTCAACCATCTGACAATTCTGAACGATATGCAAATTTCACTATATATAGTTCCTTTTCCATGCCAAATTTGAAGTTCATGGCTCGCACGGTCTCTGAGTTTAAGCCGGTACAAAAGTAAAGTGAAAGATAGGCAAGAAAGAAAAAGAAAGAAACACGATAAGTCTGTATTCTCACCCAGACATAACAACATGGGAGACGAGAGAAGAGGCGCGCTGGCATGACACCGGGTATCCATGATCCACCTGAAAGACACAATGACTGCTCTCATGTTACTCTTTTGCCCCTCCCCCCCCCCCCAAAAATCACTGATTCCGGTGCAAGATGGGTTATGCAGCACCCTGTCATGACGACTGTCCCACAGATCGAAGGCAGCGCGGCAGGCCAAGTCAGACCATGCATGCGTTGTCTCAGTTCGCTGAGCACCGTCTTTGAACAAACACACGCGAGTCCAAGAGCTGGTCAATCTTACAGTCAACGTTCTTCTCATGAATATATGCAACTCAGATAAGGGCTAGATGGGTAGATGACACATGAAGGTAACTAATATCACACATGATTATTGAAAAAGGCAACCCCCTCCCCCATCGATTTGGATATATGAATGAATTGTCGATGGCCACACGTGTGCAGCTGTCTTCCCCGACGTTGTATATAAATTTATAGAATATATTACTAGATATTGCACTATGATTATTTGGTTGTCAACGGTCTTCAGCTAATCAGAGAACGGAGTTACACTGAAAGTTCATACAAGACATGCTTGAACAGTGTTAGTCAGCTTTTGGCTTGCAGGTGACCACAGACTGGCACAGTAAGTAAAATTTTAGCATATTGTTATAGACTTTATCACTTGCCCAAGAGTCATTGCAGGCGCATCAAGGGACCTCAAATTGCCATTGACCTTAGCCTAACGGCCAGCGTCAATGGCAATCTTAGATCTGTGGATGGTCCTGCAATGGTACCTGGACGAGTTGTAAAGTCTATGTTAATGAAACCAAATGCATAGACTGATGTTAAAAATGTGTATCATTTGAAACACCTTGAATAAATACATAAATAAATTAAAAAAAAAAAAAAAAAAAAGTACAAACATTGCATCTAAGACAGTTATATCCCACATATTTATCGTAGGTGTGGCACAACCTACCACTTCCAAGTGACAAGTGTATCACCAAAAAAATCGACATAAGTATCTGGACTTTTCACATCGATATTCTAGTTTGAACAAATCCCGTCATCCGTTGAAAGATGAAATATCTACACCAACACAAAATTTCATCAGGTCCATCCTCACTGGATTCTCGGTACGACTGTCTGTTTGAATAACCTCGTCGTCAGTTCCTTCTAATCGATATCAGAGTTAGTAAAAGGGCAAAGAAACAAATCTGGTTCAATTTATATCGTTAGTGTCAACAGCACCTGATACCTGAGTTATATTTAGTTGTTTATTGGACATGAAGTGAAATGAGGAGAACAATAAAATGAAAACAAAATAAAGCAAGCACCTATACGTTGCACCATAGCCCTTGTCTCGATAATCTAAAATTCTAGCAAGGTGAAAATTTATGTACTGCTAAAACAAATGGTGCTCATCAAATATTTGTTTCCCTTGATATTTTATTGTTCGTACACGGGATTTCACTCTGTGATTAATAGATGTGAAAACGTGATTTGATGGATCCGTAACAAAGCTCTAGCTGCTGCTGTTATTTTGGTTGTGTCAGAAGCAAAAGCAATTTACAGAAAATATTTAGTTACGTATCTGCGTAAACGATTTACGAAGCAAGTGCTGTAAAAAGGGCTGCTCTGCGGCAATTTACCAATGGAAAGGGGATACGCAACTTTGTTAGTTTGACATTTATTAATCCGAATAAAAGAAACTAAAATTGAGCATTGGAGAATGACATATTAATTTATCTGAAAGATGGAAAACATTTCCTGGTCCTCATTTTCGTGCAGATGTATGCCGGACTAGAATTTGAATTGTTTGAATAAAGTATCATTTATTTTATAAGCTTTTCATCGCTCTTAATATTTATCAGATATTGGCTATTGCGCTGATATATCTATTAACTCCGCCGAGGTGTATTTCCAATTTCTCATGACAGTTCCAATGCCGTACTTGGGATTAAAACACCATCTATCGTTTAATGTCTATGCTCGTTGCAGTCCAGAGACTAAGCGCAAGTCCCCAATCACTCGTAGTAGAATTAACTTTTACATAAGGCTTAACGTTGCTCATTACCTATGTCCCACAACTATTTCCTTGTCAACAAGGGCGTGTGGGCCTGTACCTTCTAGTTTGACTGTTTTAAGTAAGGGTGGTGGTTATAGGGATCTTCAGCTGGGACGCCTCAATATCCATGGTTCATTCCACTGGTGTTCTTATTGGGCAAGGTGGCTGCCGTGGCGTGTGTAATATGCTTAGTTTGTCTAACCAGTGCACCATCATCCCTCAGTCGTCCGTGATTCTATTATTGCCTGCAATGTGTACGTCTCTTGGCATCCTCTAGCACGAACACGGTGTTGCCAGTGTTAAATTCTAAACAGAGTAGGTGTACGATCACATGTTTACAATGATCTTGCCGTCTTCAGACCATAAGCACGTAGTGTTTTCTTGACATTCATAAGCCCTTAAGAACAAGTCGAACATGTCTAGTATTTCGTGTTTCATTATTTCTGATCGTTACACATTGAGACCGCCGATTAATAAGAATATCCCCGAAGGACATTGCAGGAGAGTAAGCGTTGTTAGTATTTATCTAGTTATCCCAGAAGCGTTCAGCACTGGTGCAGGCCTTAAGATCATCGTCTACATCAATGTGCATGTACCAAGAAAGCATTGCGGTGATCACCAATCCCTCTGCTGAAGCGCACTATTTTCAGTTGATTGACTAATTGGTCAGAATGGCATTTCATAAAGTAACTATATTTTACATGACAAATCTGACAATGGATTATCAGCATCTTGTCTACGAAGTACTTCTTATCTAAAATTCAGAAGCAAAGGAAATAACGTGTTTTGCTGACAGTTTAGAGTTCATAATTATAATTCTCAAGTCACTGGGATGCATGCTTTGACTTAGACCGCAATGATCTAACTGAAACTGACTTGAAACTGTCAAATACTTACTGCTAGCGACGAAGGGGACGACCGTCAAGGCGGGCGTCTCCTAGGGGTCTGTCCTAGGTCCCTAGCTTATGATATACCGTTAGGTAAATGATCTCGTGAATATACACCAATCATCTTATGCGGCTTTTTTTGTCCAGTACTGCCACTGCTGAGGCAGACCTTCTCAATGATAACTGGCAAGGAGTGGGCGGTTGCTCGCAGCTAGAATTGGTGTCCTTTTGCCCTATAAAACCTGTTTGATTACTAAATGTATACTCCTAAATATGTACATTTCGTTTTAGTAGCAGAACCTATTTATATTCTCGCGGGTGTCTTTTGGAAAACGGGTCTGTTTTGTTTTTTGTTTTTTGTTTTTGTTTTTGTTTTTTTGACACTGTTGACTTGCATAATCACAACATACTGGACAATATGTAAGTAGCTGGGGGTAGAGTAGTTACTGGAGCTACCTCTATGACTCATTATGGTTTATTACATGAGGGGACTAATTTCACGAAAACGCTGTTCGAGGGTCACAATATACGTATCATGTCATGCACGATCCATCGAAAAGAAATAGTTAAATAAGCATTACATCTAGATCTCAACCTTATTTGTTTCTTTTCAGTCTCGAACGAATTTATGTGTTTCTTCATTCTTCGCATCTGCTACCCAATTGTGGAGTATATTGCTTTGGGATAGTTTGAATTATCACAATCGTGCACAGTTGAAGAAAATTTAAAATTATGTTGGAAAAGTGTTTTACAACTATTTTCAAAGGCGAGACAATGCTTGCATCATGTGGGCGCCAGCTAGCTAAACTTAGACTTGTGAAGAGAAACCTCACATTGCTACCTAAGCGTGCCTGTGGTAACTTAAATGAAGACACTTTTCGATATTATTGCAGACGTTTTTTTCACGTTATTCATCGGGTAACATTATGTATACAAAAAATTGTATTCTCTTTGCACTGCTTAATTTCAACTTTTACACACACACAGAAAAGGAACATATTATTGATACAGTTTACACTCATACCAGGTTGACTATACCGGTTCCTTTGGTGTAGTAGTGTTGGGCATAACTAATTTCTGCTTGTATTTTGTTGAGCAACTTTCTTTATCGCGTCTGTTCTGGCTTTTGCTGTTTTTACTTCTTTTATTTGTATGAGGCACTCGAACTGTGTTTGCATTTAGTGCGACTTTTTTTTTTCAATATTGCTGTCTTCATGTCCCGGACGTTTCTACTTTTGCACCCTTCTTTTACGGGGGTCCATACAGGGCGTGGCTTTGTTTTCCAAACCTGGCCATGAAACGAATGACATTTCGTCTTTTCCTCCTCAAGCCAGCCAAAACTGGTTGGTGGTTAACTGTCGTCTGTTTCGAGTTTTTTTCTTATTATTCTTAATTTTAATTGTTGATAAATGGCATGCTCAAGTTATTCAGGTTTCCCCAGGTAAAACGGTTAAACAAAAATACTGACTAATCTTTGAATGAAATGTTTCATAAGTTTTATCCACATTTAATTGTATTCTGCTTACCATTATTCTTGCAATGATCCAAACTTATAAAATTTCTTTCCTGAACCATTAATCCATTTATGCCAAAAAGTGGCCTCACCTCTGTTTGTTCAGGGACGTGCTAAACGTCCCTGGTTTGTTCAAGTATATTGGAGGTCTGCCTTTGATGGGTGACGCCGTCAAAATGATGCATCCGCGGCACACAACGCGCTACTTTAACGGGTCACCTGTGTGCTTCCAGACCTGTAATGGCTTCATAAAGCACAATTAAACGTTCAATATTCTTCTCAATTTCCAATCGCAAATAAGTGGCGGCTGAGGCAGATTGAGCTGGCCAAGACATGAAGTATCCAGCGATAGGGTGATCAATAAGCAAGGGGGCATAGCACACCTAAATAATGAGTGCGTGAACCATTCAAGCAATATTATATTGAAGTTTACTTCACACGCATTGAGCCAAAGCCGTGTACCACGACTTAGGTATAAGACATGACTCTGAACTATGAGGTCACTCTAGTATGTTTAATGCTAGTCTGAGTTCATCTGGCTGCTGGGAAGTGTATTGGTGACACATAATAAATCAATGGTAATGGAAAAACCGGCGCAAAAAGATCGTATTCTGTACGCGTTTTCTGTTATAAATCTACTGATCTAGTATAGTTGCTTTTTGGCAGAAATGTCATGTTAAGCATATCATTAACCAATATTGGCAACAAGTGTCATAAATTGCGGCCTGCATGAGTTTAGGAGTACATTATTCAGGTAAGAAAGACGTCGTCTGATACAACCGTGTGTATCTTTGCGGGCAATTTCTAACTAATCAGGACCAATCGGGTTTCAGTTACCCTTTCCATTGGCAGCTGTACTGACGTCCGCCATCTTAAATTTCTTCTTCCTGACCCGTTAAAACGAAAACATTCTTAGAATGTAAACTTTGATTCGATGTGTTACTGATAAGTTTATTACTGGTTTGACAGGACATCTGTATCAATATCAGACCCTCAATACCTGTCATCCACACAAACATCACTCGCATTGCATTTCGCAAATTGTTTTTCCTTCTCCCCTATGCTAAAAGGGCTAACGTAAAAAGTGTTTATAATGCGGCAATTGAGTCTACATCTGAGCTTAATAGTGTAGAATCATTGTGAAAAACTTTGAGCGCTTTACGTTATCGAAAATGTCAAATGTTCACTTTACGAATGGACACTCGTATAAAACTAGTGCCAGTGCCCCAGACGTGGAGATCACAGCTTGGTATGTACGTATCTGTCTTAGACTTACAAAGAACATGGAATACCGTATTTGTTGCTTTAGAACAAGGCTGATAAGCTAAATCAAAGTAGCTTTACGAATAAGGCATCTACCTGATAGCCTACGGGGAAATCATATCTATATCGCAGACAAGCGTTCTGAATGATATACATGTGGATCTGATATCTGAGAGAAGGACGTTAGAATACTTTAACATACCGTGTTGCCATCTGTAAAGCTTTTAATATTGAATTGAAGAATTGAAAGAAAACCTCATTTTTACCTGCTCTGACTAAGGAAAGACGAATTGAAATGATTCAAATTTGTTTGACCTAAAATACAACAATGCTAGTCGTGTATTTAATTTGTATTTGACTTTAATTTCATATACATCGTGATTTCCATGGCATGTTAACAGTAATTGTTATCGATCCTTGAGGTCGGTTCGTCTTAACTCTTTTAGCTTGTGAACAATAGCTTCCCACACACAGTCATCTAAAGCCCTAAAATCACATTCGAGAAAACCTGACGTTCAGAGAAGTACGATAGTTTAAAACAACATCTGTATGTACGGACGAATTAGCTTGAACCGGTTGTTGCCTGGATGTATATTACCACACAACATCCTACTTATGTTTAGCATTTTAGAATTTTAAAGTGAATGCGTAATGTGAATGATGCCATTGTACGTATGTAATGTCGTGCAACCCCCCTCCCTTCTCAATTCTGCCTGATGGACTATCTCTGTTTCTTACCATGACCATACGTGAGTATGTGCATGGATAGAATAAACCCATACGCCTGCAGATTTTTGCAGGAGGGGCTATATTACAGTTGTGTAACAAGGATATAGCCGCTGCAAGGAATGTAGCAGCTCAAAAGTGACTTTATCGCTGTTTCTGTATAAGCCCAGCATGTGTTCTCTTGGATATACCAACCACAAACAAGCCCTTCTGTGAATAGCTATATGGCGATTTCCATTTCCATGTAACAACTACCGTGCAGCTACAACTTGCATGTCTGTATGCCTCCAAAATGATGCTGCTATAGAGTGACTAAATTTGAATCATATGCGGTCTCACTTTTGGCAACAATTGGAGCGATTAAACTATGACATTCACATGGAAATTTATAATTGAAGTTTTATTTGGAGGAAATGTGTTTTAAGTACAATTTAATGACGCCATAAGAAATGTAGCAATACAAAAAGCAGCCTCATTTTGGCTTAAATCTTTTGACAGCCACCTTCCAGCCAGTTCGAGAAAGCAAACTCCCGTGTCGCTTACACCAAGCCCACACTTTTTATTTTCCATTGCATTCATTTGGCTGAAATGAATATTATACTAATTGGCCGATCAGAGGCCTTGCTTCGAATGCGGAATAGGTACAAACGATGGCGGCATGTGAAGAGCAGAACAACGTTCTGATACATAAATTTTTATTCAGCGGATCTGCGTGAAGCGAAAATTCAGAAAAAGGTGATGGAAGGACACAGTAGTCTGCTTGGTGTGGATGACTAAAAAGTAAGGTTTGTGTCAATTTATTCACTAAGTCAGCGAGAAACCGCAGGTTGCCGGTGTGCAACATGCAAGTTAGAACGTGATAGTGTGCCCAGCAGATTTTATTGTTGATGCACATGAGAGCATTTCCGCAACCCGGGGTTAAGAGGAACCAGAGGCCAATTAAGGAAAAGTCTTACTTGACATAAACAACTTTTTGGGGTCCTGTGTCAAATACCTTTGAAACAAGACATGAATCGCTGAAAATAAGCGGGACTGTTCTATTTCATTAGTTTAGTACCTTTCCATATATGTATATGTAGGGGAAGGGGTAAGTCTGACGAAGTGGTTACTCTTTCTGCCTTGCAAATATTATTACAAGTGCCTTGGTTAAGTAAAATCACACCATTTGACATATTCATCATGGATCCACATAGAGACAGAGTGTATGTACCCTATATGTTTTCTCATGTGTATTGCATAAATATGTGTATGCATGTACGTGTGGATGTATATATATACACACACACACACACATATATATATATATATATATATATATATATATATATATATATATATATATATATATATATATACATTGCCATGAAGTGGACATCGTGTGAGTTAACATGGCTATATACACTTAAATCTTTTGCCAGATGTTTACGAATCTTTTAGTGTATGGTTATAAGAACTACTTTAGAACGCCTGCAATTATCAAACCGTCCATACGTTCAAAAACCTTTTAGATATTGGTCAGTTTGACATATCCAAAACGAAGGGATATGTGCAGCAGACAACACATAGATGTTTCATTTTAGTATATGCCAAAACCTCGGTTGCTCTACTGAAAGTACATTTTAGTTGCATGAAGCATCTGTATAGCGTTTTGTCAATGTGCGCATATATGGCAGAGATGCTGTTTGGCGGTTTTATGACAGATCCAATTATACATATATATATATATATATATATATAAATATATATATATATATATATATATATATATATATATATAGATGAACGCTTTCCAAGCAAAGTAGTTATATAGCTGTCGCGTAGGTGCTACATATATCAGCTTCAGCATTAAATTCAATAGGGCACTGCATCATGGAAGTTTGACCTTAATTTCACTCGCTCTTTCACCGCATTGTATAGAAATGATTCTTTGTGTTTTATTAGCTTAGACCTTTAGCAACATTCATATGATATGTCAACTATCTAAATGTCTAGGCCATTCCAAACATAAAGCCCAATTTCCGGAGAATCTGTATCTTGAAGTTTAAATTGATTTCCGCAATCTACATATATGCTTACAATGTAAAATATACTTTTTGCAATCAAATTATAAAATTAAAATCCCTGTACGTAACATGATATGGACTTTCATTATTATATTTATTAAATGTAAGCCACTATTACAGTGGCTGATTTTGATGTTTTAATTGCTTTATTTCGGTTCGATTATCACCATATGCATGATGTACATGATGTACATAATCCTGCATACCACCACTGAAAATTGTTTCACTCCAACCATTAGATAATTCTTTTAGATCTATAAGCGAACAGTAGATGTTTAAATAAGCCTACATGTAAATGCAATCCCAGTTAATCCACAATAGAAACCATAGTGTGATTTAAAGGCCTGCATGCAATTGTATCGTATAGTGTGATTTACTTGGGTTGCCATACCACCATGTTTGTAAATAGATGGCGTAAGCGAATTTCAGTTCGTACCTGAGCGATGGGGAATGGAGGGTGCAAGTACTGTGCTCTCAATTGCCTATAGCCAAGCTACCGCCTGGAACCGGCGTAATCTAGGTCTGGGGAAGTGAACACATTGCCTCCTTGAAAAACACAAGTTTAGTTTATCCACCCTCAAGCAATGTGACGGGACCAATAACATACATGTATACATATGAGACAGGTGTGGTATGTACAAATGGCTCATTCAAAAACTCGTATACACCGATGTGGCATGTACAGCTAATTGTAGGATTATTTTAAGATGCAGGTTGACGTAGTCAACAAGAAAATTTTATTTGGCCTGATTGGAATCCCAGGTGTCCTGTGGTCACGTGGATATACAGCTTTACCATGGCACAAAGGATGATTGCAGAGATATTTGTCTTCATGTTGAAAATAAATTTGGTTCCAAATTTAGGTTGATGTTTTTCTTTACGTTTTATGTATGGCAGTCTTTCTCCGCTTTTTAAGGGGTAAATTCTGCTGATGCAATCCAAATAATAGAGATAATTTATGTTTTCATTGTCTTTCACATGAAACCATTAAGAATAAATAAATATGCCTACAGCTGTGCAATTAGTACAATATATATATATATATATATGGATTCTTGATTTGTCAACTTTGGTATTTGGAGACCAACATAATGCTGTAGGTATGGCTGCCCAGATGCAGGTGAAGACCACACGGGATATTGACATTATAAACAGTTTCCTGCCGAGAAAAAGCAATATAGATCCACGCGAGGTTTGTCACTGGCTTCCTACTAGCATTACGAAGCACCGGGATTGGCATTCTAATCTTACGAGCTTTATGCTGGCCTAGTTGAATGTCCACGTGAATTCAATACTTTCCTTCTTAATTTGCCTCACAACCCACCTATTGGGTATGAAATCTTCTAATCAAGTTTACCATTCTCATGCGTCTATCCTATATCTTTTCAATTAGGAATTCCATTTAAAGAACCGAGGTTTAATTTCCTCTGTCACTCCGTGCAACCTTTCCTGGTCACATATTTTATTGCGACGGTGCTGCTCTAATTACGCACACTTGTCTCTGTGGAGGGTGAGGTTACCCATTCATATCAATATTTGCATATGTCACTTTTAAAACTGTATCGACGTACTTTTTGCATAATCAAAAAGTGTTCAGAACATGGTGTGGCTTCAAAACTTCTATCGGAGTGGCACATTTGTGGTAGATAATGGTTACTAGTATACACATAGCTTGGCAATATAAAGTGTACACACATACTCACATATGTATATGTATTTTGAAAAAAATGTTGTTTTGCTCTTCAATATGCAAATTTAACATCTGTTCATTTAGTTGTTGCTACTTTGAGGCTGGTTGAAAATCATTTATGTTGGCCTAAGATATTTTATTAAAAATAGACTTATGAACATTTAATATGAAGAATTTTTTCTCGTTATAACAAGATAAAAAGTTTAAATAACAAGATTTTTTTCGTGTCATAAGATAAAAGAGTTGAAAAAGATTTTTCTTCTCATAACAAGAAAACAGTTGCAATAACAAGTTTTTTTTGTAAGAAAAAAGCTTAAATAAGCTTTTTCTTGTAACAAGAAAAATGTGGTTAAAACAAGCTTTTTTCTTGTTATAACAGGAAAAAAGTTGAAATGAAAAGATGATTTTCTCGTTAAAACAAGAAACATTTGGTAATAACAAGACAAAAAAGAGATTAGGTTGAGACCAACGAGCTTCCGTAATATTCCTACTCATAAATAATGTTATAATTGAAGGGACAAGAGGAGAATCTTTGACGCTACTGATACCATGAAAACATTGTAAACCCTTAAAAACTCTTGCTTGAAACACTTTTATCTGGGGCACCGTTTGAAGCATGTCCAACAGCATTTACTCCTGAAAGTCATTCCAAAATAAATTGTCCATTCCATTCGGACAATTTTGCCCCATCATCATATCTCCCGTTCTACTCGTGGTAGAAGCACCAAATTTTCACAGTGTGTGGTGATGTGTTCTTATAGTAAATTGGTATAATTATATAACTACTACTTAACTAAAAATTGAGTTTTGGCATTATAATATTAATACATTTTCAGGAATTTAGACAATTACCTGGGATTTTAGGCAATATCCTGGGAATATAAGCTAGTTCCTGGGAACATAATGCCAGGCCTGGGAATTTTACAGAAATCCCAGGAACATATAGTGGCAAGTTCCTGGGAACATAACTAAAATCCCTCGAATATAAACTCGAGTCCCAGTACCATGGAGGTCAGTTCCTAGAAACGCTATTCAAATCCCAGGAATTAAAAGAAAATGACTGATACATGTTATATTAGGAATAATTGTGGAAATAGTCTAGTGCAAAAATTTAAAATATATACGTCACACACAAAATACTGCATAGCACTCTGGGTTAAAAAAATGAGGAAGAAAAGGAAAAAAAATAACAAACAAAAACATGTACATTTCAGATAAAACAACCTTAACAGCATGCATATGGAAAAATAATGGTAATGTCAAAGCCTATAGGGTTAAAATCATCTGTAATAAATCTGTATGCCAAATCTATGTTTTTAACGATTATTTCAATGGTCATATTCTAAAATGGTATGACCTTTAACTAGGCCTTGAGATACAAAATTGAAATTGCATTAACAACACAAATCTTTGAAAAAGAATAATTTTATTCTCTGTTAAATTACGTCTGTATTTCAAAGTCATGACCAACCACCTACTACGGCACTTAATGACCTTGAAAAAATGACAAAAAGCATCCATAATAGGTGCCTTGAACTAAAGTATGTATATCTCCTTAATAAATTTCTCATCAAATACTACCGGTGGCACCCCCAGTGGCTCACATGCCATTGCCTTTTTTCTATACATGTGGTATACCTGTAATGTTAAATCAACATATATCTACAAATAAATGAACAAGGGCCATCACCAGGCACTCAATTTGATACTTGACAGCTCCAGCGCCTTTGACAGAGTAGATCAGTCTACCAAGATATACAAGCCTTTAATTTCACCCACACTGAAAAATTCTGCTTGTCAATACCCTCCAATATACATGTATATTCACACTGGTTTCACTAGGAATTTTTTCCAAGTAAATGAGCTCTTGTCAATATGTAGTGGCAAAGCCCATACGTAATCATACATGTATCTAGCTGTTAAGCTAAAAACCTTACAAGGGAAAAGTACGTGGCACTCTACTACTGGGTTTCCCAAATTCCTACATTGCAATGTTACACACAGAAATATATTCTTAAAATGTTTCAAAGGCCCTCTTTGAGTAAGTCAAAGAATCGAAAATCAACTTGAGTGGGACACAATTTTAAGTGGCATGTTTTGTGTGGTATTTACTTGTAACTGAGTGACATAGTGTCACTTTCATATAGTGATAGTCAACTATTCTACCTTTTTTTTCTTCTTTACGACCAAATTTGTCCAGAATTTTTCTCGGACAGTATTATTCTGACAATCACCAAACTTGCCATGCTGACTCACAGTGAAATTAGGCACCTGGGTTCGAATGATCATGATGTTTAAAATTAGGCACATTAGGGGCAATTAAAAAATTTAAAAGCTCCATATCTTCCAACTTATTGCAGATAGACACAAATTTGTAACTTACACATATAGGTTTGAGACAACTGGTGAATCCAATAGCATAAAAAACAAAACCTGGGGAATTTTAATGTATGCTAAATTCAGCGAGTCCCCCCCCCCCCCAATCCACATGCTTGACCTCTATGGTGCCAGGCAACCATTTTGCATTCATAATTAATTAGCTTGAACCTGGCTCACAGGCAGTTTTCTATCCATGCATGCTAGGTGTATGCTTTGGAAGGTTTGGGTCTTACAGCAAAAATTAAAAAAAAAAAAAAAAAGGGGGGGGGAACTCCCAACAACTGTGTAATAAGGCTCTGAATAAAATACAGAGAATTGCTTTCTGTTCATGCAAGAACAGATGGACTCCATGCTGCCATATGTACCAGGCCACACTATAGTTTCCACTGGAGCTGCACAGACCTGTCAGTGCACCATGACCATGATGACTGAAACTGGTGTCCTGGCCAGCCTGCTTTTGTCTGAGGCAGTGTCAGTCCGCCGAGCTTATCAATCCCAAGGGAGGAACAAAGGCTCCAGGCTTCTAGGCAGAAGAAGCCTGAGTGTACCCTTTGTTAAAAATAGACTACATACAGAGCTGAGTGGCCAGACCAAGGAGGGTAGAATTTGTGTCATTTCAGTGGACACTTTCATGTCTTTGTTTTCTTGTAACCAGTGATAGCCAATTCTGAGACAGTATAGTGCTTGTCTTGGTTCACAGGTACAGGTATATGTAGTTTCTTGACAGCTTCTGTTAAAATTTGTTTATGTAATAAAGGAAGAAAGACAGTTTTGTATTGCGTGTGTACACATCCCCTTGAATTAATATATATATATATATATATATATATATATATATATATATATATATATATATATATATATATATATATATATATATATATACACTGTACATATATATGTGCATGTATAAATAATGTACATATACATGCACACATACTCAGCCATACTGCCCAGGAGGGCTGACCCTCTCCGGAGTGGGCACTTTTCTCTGGTCCCATGGGTGACTTTTCTCTGATCCCAAGGGTGCCCACTGTAGAGAGGTTTCACTGAATTAGTAAACACTGGAATTTATTTTCTTTCTTTTTATTTTCTCTTTTTCTTTCTTTCTTTCTTTTTTTCTTTCTTTCTTTCTTTCTTTCTTTCTTTCTTTCTTTCTTTTTTCACAACCAAGTTGGTCCAGAGTTTTTCTCAGATACTATTTTTCTGAAAACCACCAAACTTGCCATCGTGACTGACATAACCAGTGAAATTGTGCATTTCATTTAGAATAGTCATGATGTTTAAAATTATGCAAATTTTGGAGGCAACAAAAATTGTAAAAGCGCCATATCTTCCAAACTATTGCAGATGGACTATAAATTTGAATGAGCATATGTACCTTTGTGACACTTGCCACTATTATGGACAGTATTGTTGTAGAATTTATTATGCTAACAAAGGGCATTGAAAAATTTAAAAGTTGAATGTCTCCAAAACTATTGTACATAGAGATGCCATTCCAATTAAATTACAGGTTTGTGGCAAAGCCGCATCCAATGAGCCATGAACTAAAATTGTAGGATTTTACTTCATGCAAATTAGGTGAATATGCAAAATGCAAATCTTTAATAGCTTCAAAACTATTATAGAGGTGCTATTCCTACTTCAATTTATGGATTTGTGCATAGCCCCATCCAATGAACAATAAACCAAAGTTTTTCTAGGCTTATAATTCATGCAAATTAGGCAAATAGACAAAATCAAAATGTTAAATAGCTTAAAAACTATTCTAGATAGAAGTTTCCTTCAAACTTCACTTTATAAGTTTGGGGCATGGCCACATCCCTTGAACCAAGAACCAAAGCTGAGAATTTTGATTCATGAAAATGAGCCCAATACACGAAATTTAGATTATGTTGAACAATGGCAAAGTGTGTTTTTTCCAACTGTTCTCATTTCGAAGGCACCCATACAGATTTGCTATTCAGCAAATCTTCTTTTCTGGTTTCATTATTGTTCTTCAATAGAATATGCTTCCACCAATTATTTAGGGGACATGCTATAATTGAAAAATGATCATGGAACTCCCGTCAGACCAGATATCAACAAGCCAAAATTAACCACATTTTACACCTAGGGGACATGCTATAATTGAAAAATGATCATGGACCTCCCTTCAGACCAGATATCAAGCCAAAATTAACCACATTTTACAACACGGACCAATTCTTGCTAATGGGTCCACATTTAACTTCAGCCATCTACCAATGGTCAATACATGTATTCTATCACTCCTTTCATCCCACTTACTACCGTGACCAGATACAAGCATGTATAGTACCTCCAAGGTCAAGGGGCCATCACCAATGCTTTTTTGCCCCTCTCACCTGTTTATCTGCATGTCTGATCATCTCACTTTCCAGTGGAACTTAAACTGATCAGAGTTTTTCATTTGGCAGCCTGGGGAGTGGGCATACATGCACCCATGGGTGACACTTCAGAGCAAAGTTGCCTTGATTAAACGTGTTTTTTCAGTGATTACATTATACCACAGTGAGTGGGTGGACACCAGCCATTTTCAGCCATGGTCATTGTCGCCAGGGTCCTCTTTTCCATTAAGAGGCAGTGTTTTGCAGTACATATTAATGCCATATAAATTGCCTGTTTAGCAGACCTAGGGCTTTTGACTGATTGCATGACTGGGGCCCACTGACAGGCCACCAGCCAGAAAAATGGGCCTACATACAGCTAAGCAGGCTACCATACAAAAAGTTGTCTGCTGAATATTATAGTACAAGACCACCCCTTCTGCCAACCTAAAGTGGTCACATGCATCAGGTGGTCTTAAATTGCAGGTAAATTTTCGAAAAAAAGGTACACTGTTGTGCTATCATAAATATGGTAACAAGTCAGGTGGTCTCTCACAACATATGTTTTGAATTGCAGGTTCTATTGTACCTCTGAGACCAGGACTTGCACAGTCTTGATCCCTGTTAAACTTGGGAGGGTGGGGAGAGTGTTACAGGGTGTTCATAATGTTTTAAAGTGCATGACACCAGGCATAAACATAATGGCCAGTATGAACATATATGATGATCAAAAATGCAACAAAAAGAGGGCCTCCAGTTCGCTGGCATGGGAAACACATTACCCCAGTGTGCTAACATGGTGTTAGTAAGGAAATACCCTTAACCCCCCCCCCCAACCCACACACACACACACTAAACAACATGCTGCTCTGCCTCTTAGCAGGCTGCATGCATGACTACCTCTATGCATGCAAGAAGGAACTTTGCAATATATCCATTCAAACTCCCTTTCATTGATGTACTTGACGAGTGAGGATATCTGTCTATCATCGCTCTTTGAGTACATCTATGACATCTTTTTTTTTCAACCATGATCACAATTACAGTTCTAGAACTTAATATGGTCAATTTCATTTAATCATAGAATTTTGTTTTTCCCCGATTTTTTTCTTTTTCTTTCTTTCTTTCTTTCTTTCTTTCTTTCTTTCTTTCTTTCTTTCTTTCTTTCTTTCTTTCTTTCTTTCTTTCTTTTTTTTTCTTTCATTTCACCCAAATTTGTCTGCAGTTTTCCTGAGACACTATTATTCTGAAGACCACCAAACTTGCCAATGTGACTGACCTTCCAGTGAAATTGTGCATATTGTTTGGAATAGTATGATGGTTATCATTATGTAATTTCGTGGCAATTATAATTATAAAAGCTCCATATCTTTCAAACTATTGCAGATAGACACAAAATTTCAATGTGAATCTTTACTGGGTTTTGTAACAGCTGCCAATATAATGGAAAGTAAATGAAAGTTGTAGAATTTTGAATTAAGCTAATTAGGGGCAATGAAAAACTTAAAAAGTTAAATATCTTCAAAACTATCACGCATATACATAGGGATGTCATTCCAACTTCAAATTATATGTTTGTGGCAAGGCCACATCCGATGAACCATCAACCATAGTTGTAGGATTTTAATTTATGCCGATTAGGCGCATGTGCAAAATTTAAATCTTGAATAGCTTCAAAACTATTATGGACATAGGTGCCATTCCAACTTCAATTTATGGGTTTGTGACATTGCCACACCCAATGAACAATGATCCAAAACTGTAAAAATTGTTAATTGATGCAAATTACATGAAAGCACAGTATCTTCAAGACTTTTATAGATAGAGGTGCCATTCCAACTTCAATTTGTAAGTTTGTGACACAGTTCTATCCATAATACCATGAACCAAAGTTGTACAATTTTAATATGCAAATAAGGCGGACACACAAAGTTTAGGAAATCATATTTCCTAGTTTGAATTTTGATCTGAAGATCCAGTGGACTTTTAATCCCAACGACTTTCCAAAGAATTTGAGTAAATATTAGAACTGAGAACAGTGGAGTAAACTAAGTAAGATGATTTGCTGCACAGCAAATCAGTGTGTGTGTGTCTTCAAAGCGTATTGGTATGGCAATGTACAACTATTCCATAACATAGGAGTAGAAGTCGGAATGACATCTCTATCTATTAAACCTTTGAAGTTATTCAAGATTTAAATTTTCTAATGGTGCTATTTACCATAATTTAAATCGCTACAACTTTTATTTTTTAATTCATTAGCTGCGCAATGGTCAACAACTCCTTACTAGAAGTTGGGATGACATCTCTATCTATTATAGTGTTGAAGATATTCGAGATTGAAAATTTCGAATACTGCTCATTAGTATAATTTAAATTGCTACAACTTCTGGTTTAGATTCATTACATGCCCAAAGGTCAACAAGCCCCTAGTTAAAGTTGAAATGACATCTCTATCTATAATAGTTTTGGAGATATTCAAGTTTTTAAATTTCAGATGCTTCTAATAAGCATAATTAAAATTGGTACAACTTTTGCTTTAGATTCATTACGTGCGCAATGGTCAATAACTCCTTAGCAGAAGTAAAAATGACATCCCTATCTATAATAGTTTTGAAGATATTCAAGTTTTAAAATTTCCAATGCTGCTAATTAGCATAATTTAAATTGCTACAACTTTTGTTTTAAATTCATTAGATGCGCATTGGTCAATAACCCCCTAGTAGAAGTTGGAATGACATTGCTATCTTTTATACCTTTGAAGATATTCAAGATTTAAAATTGCAAATGTCCCTAATTTGCATAACTTTACACATCTTTATTCCTCTGTATGAAAAAAGGTCAAACTCCTTGTATGGAGGTACAATCATGTCAAGTTTGGAGTTTCTATGTGTAATAGTGTCCGAGAAAAGTGTCGGACAAATTTGCTGGTAAAGAAGAAAGAAGAAAGCAAGCAAGCAAGCAAGCAAGCAAGCAAGCAAGCAAGCAAGAAAGAAAGAAAGAAAGAAAGAAAGAAAGAAAGAAAGAAAGAAAGAAAGAAAGAAAGAAAGAAAGAAAGAAAGAAAGAAAGAAAGAAAGAAAGAAAGAAAGAAAGAAAGAAAGAAAGAAAGAAAGAAAGAAAGAAAGAAAGACAGAAAGAAAGAAAGAAAGAAAGAAAGAAAGAAAGAAAGACTTTAATAAGAAGAGTGGTAGGCAGACATTCTATAGTTTAGCCAAGCAGTTGACATAAGTAAGCATATGAGATGAAATGACTGACGGAAAAACAATTCCACATAATAGTGGTACAGACGGGGATCACACAAAATATTGTTATAATAGGGTTTAGCCTATTAATATGAAAGTAATAAATTAATCGATTTAGGCCTACCAAGGCTATGTAGTTGATATACCTATACTCGATATGTTCCTATTCAGACTCTGAAATCCTTTATTTGACCAAAATGTTTTGAACAAAATACAAATTATTGTCGATATTTGGGCAAGAACACTGTTATTATCACTTGCTAATGTATCTTTATGGAGTGAGTTGTCGCTCTCTGAACCGTGAAATTTGGTGCAACAATGTCGAGCTCCGTTCCCTGCGTCTCTGTTACGAGGGCAAACGCATATTTGGGTTCTTTAAGTTAAGCAAAAAGCAGTCCACTTTTCAGAGAACGCACACATTTTAATAATCAAACAGCAACTAGCTTTTTAGATTTTCTTAAACTGATTTGATGTTTTAATACTTATACACAAAAAAAAAAAAAATGTCTGCCCCGTGTTTGGGTATGGTAACCCAGGCATTCAATACAGGTCACAATTTTCGAGGATTTTCTTTTTCTTTCCTTGTTTTCAACCCAGTTTTCCATACAGTAAGTTTAGCTTAGACTGATAGTCTAATTTTGCGCATCTCGCAAAGGAAAATTTGTGGTAAATGAATTTGATATGAATTAGAAACATTAATGTTATGCTTACTGCATGTACGCATGCAGGCCTCATACGTTACCTGTTATTTGAAAGTTCCTGGGACTGAGTGTTAAGTTCCCAGGAACTTAAGTCTTAATTCCCGGGACTAAAGTTATATTCCTGGGAATTTATAATTATATTCCTGGGGCTTTAACATGTTCCTGGGAACTTGCCACTATGTTCCTGGGAGCTTACCACTATGTTCCTGGGACTTTGCTTTGCTACATTCCCAGGACCGGTCTTATGTTCCCAGGAACTCGCCTATAGTCCCAGGGAAATGCAAAATTCCCAGGAAATTGACTAAATTCCTGAGAATTTATTAATATTTATAATGTCACAACTCAATTATGAGTGTAGTTATATTAATAAAATTGTGCCAATTAACTACAAGAGCCCATCTACACACACTGTCCAAATGTGGTGCTTCTATCATGATTAGAACCTGAGATATAATGATGGGGCAAAATTGTCCAAAATTGTCCAAATGGAATGGGCAATTTTTTTTTGAATGACTTTCCAATGTTTTTCTTTCTGTCGTGGTACTAGCAGCTTACTCTTTCCTGTCAAATCGTGAGTTCAATAAATGTAGTTGTAAAACACATGCGTACTTGCACTTTATTTAACGTATTTTTATTTCAAAAAAGTAAAACAAAAGACACCCCCAGAAAAAAAACAAACAAACAAACAAACGAAAATAAATAAATAAATAAATGAATGAATGAATGAATGAATGAATGAATGAATGAATAAATAAATAAATAAATAAATAAATAAATAAATAAATAAATAAATAAATAAATAAATAAATAAATAAATAAATAAATAAATAAATAAATAAACAAATAAATAAATTGACCGACAGGCTCACCATCCTATATGAGGGTCTCTTGTACATATAAAACAATAACAAGTACACCGATAGATTTAAAAACAAGACCGCAATTAAGACACAGAAGAGAGAGGGTAATGAAGTAATGTACTCAATTTGCTTCTTTATATTTCGTTCACCTTGGATACCAAATGATACTGTTCTCAAATTAAAGTTCCCATGCAATATTATTGTTGACTTTAAGTCATTTCTCAGAAATACATGTTTGTTATACTCAAAAAAGAAGTGCTGAGTACTTTCTAACTCATGAACAGAAGTCAAGTCAAAGTCAAACCTATTTTTAAGAGGTCACTGTTCAACTGGCTACAGCCTTTTCTCATTGTAGAATGAATAACAGCAATTTTCCTTTTACCCAGATAGTAAAGATCGTCACGTTTAGATTGGGTTTTATTTACACTGTAATTAAAGTGTGTGTGTCAACACACACTTTTCTGTTTTTCCTCGAGTTCTTTCTTTCTTTCTTTCTTTCTTTCTTTCTTTCTTTCTTTCTTCTTTACCAGCAAATTTGTCCGCCACTTTTCTTGGACACTATTATACATAGAAACTCCAAACTTGGCGTGATTGTACCTCCATACAAGGAGTTTGACCTTTTTATACAGAGGAATAAAGATGTTTAAAATTATGAAAATTAGGGGCATTTGAAATTTTAAATCTTGGATATCTTCAAAAGTATAATAGATAGAGATGTCATTCCAACTTCTACTAGGGGGTTATTGACTAGTGCGCATCTAATGAATTTAAAACAAAAGTTGTACCAATCTAAATTATGTTAGTTAGCAGCATTTGAAATTTTAAAATTTGAATATCTTCAAAACTAGATTGAGATTTCATTTCAACTTCTACTCTGCGGGGGGGGGGGGAGGTTGACCATTGCAGATGTAATGAATTTAAACACACTGATTTGCTATGCAGCAAATCATCTTTCCTAGTTCCCTTTTGCATTCGCCCAGCTTTTCCAAATTTCCAACTTACTGCAGCAATTAGATTACATTCACGTATTCACGCTGATGGAAACTATGAATTGTATAATGCACTTGCACTTCAGTTAATTGATTGAAATCTTGACTTTAATATAGATGGAGTACACATGCGTACTTGCACTTCAGTTGGTGCATTCAAATCTTGACTTTAATATAGATGGAGAACACATGTGTACTTGCACTTCAATTGGTGCATTCAAATCTTGACTTTAATATAGATGGAGAGCACACGTGTGCTTGCGCTTGAGTTGGTTCAGCCAAATCTTGCGTTTTATAAATATAGATATAGAAGACACGCGTACTTGCACTTTAGTTGATTTGTTCAACGACTAGACACATCAAATCCAGCATGAACACCAATTCATTTCACCTGTTCCACGCGGCCATTTATGATATTTGCAACATGGCAGGCTAAGTTTTGTTCTTCATCCTTTTGTTCTCTTGTACTGCAACAAACCGTTCCATGTCATTTAGCGCGCTTTACGTAAGCGCCTGATAATAGCAAAACTGAATTTCGTTACACCACATCACATGTGTCTGACATCAAAGGTTTTTGGTTTGACAAAACAAGATTTTCGTCATACATAGTCACAATTGGATCTCGAGATGACAAAGTCAACCTTGAAGGTCAGCTAAACATTTTAGTTCCCGCTTAGATGTTTAATTCATTTTTCTTGTAAGGTTGTCATTACAGTACTGAGTAATTATGATTCATTACGTGTCAAGATGGGGAAGTTGACACAGATGCCTTTTGCTTTCATGTTATTGATGTGCAGAAAGCTTTGTTCGGCTTCTTAAGCCCCGCCACTGAGACATATTCAATTATCTAATCATATTAAATCATTATCTGGGCATCGATTCCATTCCATTTCGTATTAAAGACCCTTTAAAGGGACAAATTATGTAGAGGCTTAAATTACTCAAGTGTAGAAGTTTTTATACATACCGTTCTCCATAGCTTGGTACTATGAAAAGGACAAAAGGATAGCAGCTCTATGGTCTGCAGACATGTTCATTTCCGGCTCTCGACATAAATAAATAAATGAAGAAATAAGAAGTAAATAAATAAATAAATAAATAAATAAATAAATAAATAAATAAATAAATAAATAAATAAATAAATAAATAAATAAATAAATAAATAAATAAATAAATAAATAAATAAATAAATAAATAAATAAATAAATAAATAAATAAATAAATAAATAAATAAATAAATAAATAAATAAATAGATAGATAGATAGATAGATAAATAAATAAATAAATAAATAAATAAATAAATAAATAAATAAGATAGATAGATAGATAGATAGATAGATAGATAAATAAATACACAAATAGATAAATAAATACACAAAAAGATAGATAGATAGATAGATAGATAGAAAGATAGATAGATAGATAGATAGATAGATAAATAGATAGATAGATGGATGGATAAATCAATCAATCAATTAATCAATCAATCAATCACACTACGGGCTGATATATACAATATGGGAAAATTACGTGGTAAGTAAGTTATGGTACAAGTAAAATTTATCTATGTTCTGCATGTTTCTGTCTTTGATAGAAGTAGACATGTGCAGGGGGCACATAGATCTTTATGATGGATGCCAGTATTGATAAGATGAAGGTGTTACAGCAGAGTTTACTTAGTGGGATAAATTAGATGTGCAGGGTGAATTTACATTTGCACCAACAGAATTTCGTTATCTGAGAAATTCTTTGAGGGATTATGTGTCAGGTTCCATACTTGTGTCGCAACTCTATATCCTTTGGGAAAGTTACACGTTTGTAACCGTCCAAGAATACAGAGCGCTTTCTGTTTCTTTCCATCTGTCTGTCTGTCTGTCTGTCTATCTGTTTGTCTGTCTGTCTGTGTCTCTCTCTGTCTGTCACACCCACCCACGCACTTTTCAAATCGTGAAAAGCAGACCACAACCGAAACTTTACTCTCCCCTGTTTTAGGTTTGAAACACTGGTAAACAACCTAAACATCTCTATCATATCCCAATACCTTTGTCTCTCACTTTGCAAATATGAAATCCACACCTATGTGAAGGTAACTGAATTAATGACATCCCTAACTCATTTTTCGATATCTATGAATAATTTAGCCATGTCGCCAAATCGGTCACTCGGATCAGCCAATTCATTTAGTTATATCACTAAATCATTTAGCGATACATCTAAATGTCTGTACTTAGAGATGTCGTTGAATGATCTGCAGACATAGGTTACTAGCTAACAGATATCTCCAAAAAATAGGAGCATAACGAAATCTTAGTTCTCCGTTCTGTCACCTTATCGCGACGATCGCGGGCATGACTGAATTCACAGTTACGCTGGTCTGCTTTTACCAAGTAGGACACGCTATGGACATTTTATTGTAGAAAAACGTCAGTTCTTGTCGATGGATGTTTCGATTTTGCTTTAAAAATAAATATTTTCCTTCTACGATGATTTCTACTGTGCTCTTTTTACTTTATATTAATGATATAACACATGTGAGACATGGGCCATGTAACTTATAAGCAGATGACTCCATTATGCATGCAATGGGGGAAACAGTGCAAGAGGTAAAGGACTTATTACAGTCAAACTTAGATAATGCGAATTTCTGGTATAAAGAGAACAAATTGGTGCTAAATGCTGAAAAAAGTAAAACGATGTTGGTACATGGGAATAAGAAGATAAACGAGAAATTAAATGTTACTCTGGATGATGTGAGATAAATCAGGTAGACGAGTAAGGTATTTAGGTGTAACAGTTGATGATAAGCTAAACTGGTATAAACATATTGAAAAATTACATGTAAAAGTAATGGGCAAACTGGCAGTTTTAAGACGCTTGAGTAAGTTTTTGCCCAAACGTATGTTGGACACGATTTTTAAAACAACTATTCTACCATGCATATATTATGCAGACACTGCATGGGGCACATGTACCGACAAAGGTAGTAAAATGGTGCAAAGACTGTAAAATGCAGCAGCGAGAATAATCACTGGTAACAATTACTATTTAGGTGTAAGAGGTGAAGATCTGGTCAGACAACTAAACTGGCCAACAATAAAAGAGAGGCGAATTTTCCATACCTCAAAGCTAATATTTAAATGTATAAACGGTCTGGCATCACACTATTTGTGTGACCAAGTTAATTTATTACAAGATATAAATGATTATGACACCACATATTCATCTAATTTTAACGCTCTGTGCCTTTTCCACGCAAAGAGATATTCAAAAGATCTGTTTTTGTACAACTGTGCTATTTTTTTTAACAGACCTCCAGACGTTTTAAAGCAATGTTCAGATGTGATCGAGTTTAAAAGCCGTTATAAGTCTATGTATTTTATGTAACCTTTAGTAATATGAATGTTCATAGTTGTCTACTGCTTTATTTATTTTATTTTATAATTTTCTTGGCCACTTTACTGTTTGTTGATCTTAGCCACTTTCCTGTATATTGATCTTAGCCACTTAACTGTATATTGATCTTAGTCTTGTGTATCTTATCTATTTATTGTGAAGCAGGGCCCCTTGGAAGAACAGTCTGTGACTGAACGGGTTACCCTGGGTACATATATTCAAGTAAATAATAATTAATTAAATCAATGATCGGGCCGTTGTTTGTGACATTTTGAATGATGTAACTTTGCAAAACTGCGCAAAAGTAGGGTGATTTCATGGTCGCAGTCTCGATTTTTTTTCGTGTACCCCCATGTTCGTCACATCGTTAGAATGCTGAGAACCTTGTCTATTTTAAGAATAAGCTCCCCATTGGCTGAAACAAAAGTATTTTAGGGGAAACCCTGCTAAAACTACTTCTGTTTCAAACAGATACGTCGTTGTTTTAGTCAGATACTACCGAAGACGATTCTCCGGAATATTCTATGTCAGTCAGGGAGCCGGAATCGATCACATAGTGTTCGCCATCCTATCAAATGTGTCATTTTTCTACCAATGATTCGTTCGGGAGTACTCGCTACCTCGTGTTACGAAGTCTGGCTTGAAAGATTGGGGACATTTGTATCAACACAAGTGACGATCACGGACAATTTATTAAAGCAAGAAACAAATTTAACGCTGTAAAGTGGTCAAAATGATGACATACTATCAGTCTTTGTGTAAAATAGAGCAGAGGGTCCAACGGTTTTACGGAAAGAGAGTAAAATACGCCAGGGGCAGGTAAACATTGCTGGGGTGAAAAAACGGCTGCCGCATGTGTCGGTCATGTTGACAGCTTATCAGTGACTGCGATAAAGCGCGTTTATCGACTATTTACTGCAGCAACAAACAAACTCTACCACTATAATTTAATGATAATTATGACACACAACCGATCTTAAGAAAAAATCAAAGAGGAACCTGCGTTCGTGACGCTAACCAAGGAAAATGCGCGGACCGGTACCCATGCAATTGTAATGACATAGGGTCAAAAGTCAATTCGTGATTGAGTATTCACTCTGCTAGGGTGTAATTTTTGTTTAAATTGATAAAGAAACCACATAGAAATAGACAGAAGGTCTTACTCAACAAAAGTCATGCTGATCATTATGCATGAATTACAAAAATTAAAAAAAGTTACGGCACTTTTACGCCAGCATGTCGCATGTTGCGAAACAAAACAAAAAAAATGCCCAGTGGTTGGCTTTGCCCAAAACTGCCCAGAGTGCTGGGGGTTAACTTGATCAAAATCACTCTTTCAAACTTCCCCACTTTCTTCACGTCTATACACGTTAATATGGCTGTCGATGACCTGCTGATAGTGGTGTCCCACTTCCCGTGAAATACCGTTCAATATCGTCGCACGATTCTGGTGGTAAAAATTAGAAAACTATATTTCGTTAGGTTGGTATTGTGATATAAGGAAACTGCCGTGAATAAAATTTACGGCTTTCTACTTCAGTCTCCCGGTTTAGTGGTTCGCGCCCCGGTCAATCCATGTTATTTTTCAGCTTCAGGCTGTCACCACCGGTGGTGAACGACTGGTGTATCATAGCTCTGCGAAGGACCCATTTTGTCATGTTTTAGGAATGACAGGTTTCAATCGTATGTAAGACCCAAAACCAGAGTTTACTTTTCACTACATGGTTTGCAAATATCGCTAAAACATTAAAAGATATTACTACAGTTACGCCCGGCTAAAAGTTAACAGCCAAACGCTTTTTTCGCGTTTTGCTGGTGTTTGGCTTGTGTTTGGAAACGTTTGAAAACGTTTGGAATGTGTTTGGAGAGTGTTTGGAATGTGTTTGGAAAGCGTTTGGAAAGCGTTTGGGGAAAGTCTCAAACACTTTTACAAAACGTTCGAACACTTTCACAATGCTACCGAACACTTCCCCAAACGCATTCAAACACTTTCCAAACGCGTTGAACAATTACCCGTACGATTTCAAACACTTTCACAAATGCATTCAAACACAATGCATTTCAAACACTTCCATTTAAATGATGAAGAATATCCAAACGTATTTTCAACAGGTCCAGCAATATATGATGTACCTACATGTAAATGTGCACTTATCCAGCATTATAGGTTGTATATATCTATATAAAACGCGATCCAAATACGTTTACCCAAGTGTCTAATTCAACTAAAATTAATTAAAGACTTAATTCTTCATTTAAGATGTTATGAATACTTCATCTTTCAAAAACTGTTTGGGAGTAAATCCATAAGCAATATCATGATCTGATTATGATATTGCCTAAAAATTTACACCGAAATAGTTCCTGATTTTCAATTACAATATATATAATTACTCCAAAGATCAATGGAGTATCGCCTGGCTTACTCCACAATAAACCAGCTGCAATTTGTCACGCAAACAAGAAAACAATGATATAGCTTACAATATATACACATGCATTGTAAGTGATACATGTACAAACTGTTAGATAGAACTGATTTTTTTGAAAAAGCATAATTTCAACTTTATTGTGAAATATGCATAGTAGAGCTTTTGGCTTATCCATAAATGAAGGCATGCACATGTTGGGATTTGTAGGTGCTGATAAGCTTTTTAGACACTTGTTAAAAATATTCCTGTCATTAGAATTAGATTACCAAGTGTACATATACATGTATCACATACGTTTGGCGCAAAATTTAAAGTGTTTGAAAGCGCTTGGAAACGTGTTTGAAAACGTTCGGCTTTCACCAAACGCGTTCGGCAAAGTGTTTGATAGCGTTTGGAAAAGTGTTTGAAAGCGTTTAGCAAAGTGTTTGTAAAGCGTTTGTAAAGTGTTTGCAAAGTGTTTGCTACGCGTTTGCAAAACGTTTGACTTTCACTGAAAGTGTTTGGGAAACGTTTGGGAAACGTTGGTGCGTTTGGCGTTTGTTAACTTGAACGCGAGCGTAACTGTATATGATATGCATTTAGCTATGTTTTTAAACCATTTAGTGATATCAATAAATGAATTAAAGATGAATTAATAGACAGTTTAATGCTCCGGTAACTCGACAGTTTCTTTTGGCCACATTAAGAAAGTTGTATTTGTGAACATACAAAAAAAATCAAAGTCAAGACAAATGGTGATGATTGTGAAGTATTTCTTATAACAAACATAACAGAATTTAAGTGTAGGTGGATTATCTTCACTTCGTGACACCTCCTTGAAATTCGGTTTTCGTCTTTAAGCGTGCTTCAGAGGAGGGTGAAGAAGTAGTGGTTCAAAATTAACGGTTAGAATAGGGGAAGCAAAAGAAAGAAAAAATAATAATAGAGCGCGAAGTCATCCAATTGGTTATCAGATGGGTATGACAACATGGCGCATGCTCAAAAGCTGAGGTGTCTAAAGTGGAATCTTCTTTCTTGTGCAGCATTGACGGCAGAGTTTTTTACTGAATCGTTCATATGGTACTGCGACACACCTAATTGCTAGGCCTATATTTGCATGCAGTATTTCACAGATTATGCGAGACCTGTACACCTTTTTCTCATATCTATTCTATGATAATCTAGCAGGGGAAAATAAGCATTCATTTTGATCGGGCAAGGTTTAATGGTGTTTTTTGGCTGATGAGATTCCCGTTATAGTTAGGTAACTTACATTGAGATGCGGTAAATAAGGTGACTTTGTTGTTTTTGTCTCTGTAATTTGGTCTATTTACATTTAGACTGGTAAATGTGGCAAAGCAGGTATCTTTGTTGTTTTTGTCTCTAGAATGTGGTCTATTTACATCGAGACTGGTAACTGTGGTAGAACAGATAACTTTGCTGTTTTTATCTCTGTAATTTGGTCAGTTTGTCTCAGATTGTGATGCTGTATTTGATAAAGATATATGATGTATATATATAACTTTTAATCTCTTTCATATATAAGGCATATTGAGAAAAAAATTAACGTTTGTGCTCTCAATTCCTCGCCCATGGCTTCCGATATCAGGAACATAAATTGTGTGTGTGTGTGTGTGTTTTTTATCATGCTGGCTTTCGAAGTCTCATGAAGCATTCGTTTTTTTATTTATTTTAAATCATTTTCGTAAAATTTCCAAATGGTGTGCAACATATTTTTCTTTCCTTTTCGGAGTACACATGGGGGGGGGGGGGGCGCTAGCGTTAACTTAGCAAAGAGATCATTTTTTTTTAATCTATGGACATGTCAATCAGTATTTCATGAAAGACCTCAATATAACGTCAGTTACCCCCACTGCCAAACAGACAACAACAGCAATGATGATCATGTGATAATAATAAAAGCAGTAGTAATAATAATTTAATAACTCTTAAAAACATGTCCCATTCAAACAATTTTTGTAGTTTGCTCTTTGATAATGAACCTATTTCTGAGGATTTTACGCCAAGCTTTATTTTCCAAAATAAATTCCATGTTGGTTTCCAACAGAATCACATATATAGGCCTGCAAATTCGTCTTGCCTAGAAAGCACAGCAGAACTTACAATCTTCTATCTAAACAATCCGCTTAACACGATGACCAGTTGACGTGCTATTTACTTTTAAGACGCATTTGATTTGTTTAAGGCAATACTAAGCTGATCGTGGATAATTTTGTTCATTTTTAGATTTGGGGACATTTTGGTTGTCTATCATATGTCCAAATTTAGTAGTTCTAGCCCCAATACAACGTGAAGAGACTAACAAAATAGAAATTGATTTACTCTAGAAATTATCTAGAGGAAAATTAGTATCAGCGATTTTCTTTAAAAAAAATGATCGCTTCTTTTTAAATTCGTAGCAGAAATGAAGAGTTTCACAAACTTGATCAATTTGCCAAAAGCGACCATTTTCCAATTTTTAATCACCATTGTAAACAAACAGATAACAGTTATGAAAAATCCCTTATCCGTTTTGGCAGATTCATATGCTGAAAGGAAAATAGCGGAAATTTGACCATTTTAGCTTGAATATTTTTTTTAAAAAATCAAAAATTTACAATAAGCGCCATGCATTGTTACCCAGAACGCTCGTGTTTATATCTTTTAATTTCCAATTCCACCTTTAGTGCAGACAGATTCTGCAAAAACTTGCTGTCAATTGAGTGTTTAGGTTTATTCATGTCAGCGTTGCATGCTTCTGGGATATGTAGCTTAAATGTGAAGTCATGTTTCCAGATTGGAATTACTTCAACTGATAAAGGCCCTGTTTGAAGGGAAGGGTACTGGTAGTAAAGCTGCTTTTGAAACTGTTAGAAAGCACTTTCTTTTTAGAAAATCCCCTGTTTGATCCACCGTTACCGCCCATTAGCATGTTTTTCAATGTCCAGTATGCTGGGCCTCCCGTTCTGACAATTGACCCATTTGATTTTTACCATATAGATTGGCTTTAGTGTGTATTAGCCTGTCATATAATCAAATAAGAAAACCATAATTGTCAGAAAGTTTTCAAAGGGCAAAGAAGCCAAAAAAATCGCGAGACAACAGAGAAGCCCCGTTCGGGCTCATTCCAGTTCACAACTGCTGGAACCCCCGGGACCAGTGGTTCCTTTTCCGCCTTGTACCAACGCCCTGTGCTTCAACTGTTTGGTTACAAAATTCGGGGGTGAAACCAGTAGTTCAATGGATTGCAAATGCACTTCTTGATATCAAGAAGTTGACTTTCCGATATCAAGAAGTCCGTACAACTTTTGATATCAAGAAATGACTTCTTGATATCAAGAAGTACTGCATAAATATTAAAACGGTGCCCCATAAACATCAACAAATTATTTATTTATATCTTTAAACATCTAAAAATACCGCCTACTATTTACAGATTTTGCTTAATGATTGGTTATTTTGCTTCATATTTAGTAATGTCCCCAAAACCACTTAAAAATATATGTAAATACGATTCTCCGACTTGATATTGGTTTTAAATATTGCCCATATACCATAAGTTATCAACTATTGTTATCAGTTGCAGTCTCAGCACAATACTCCGATAGTTTCATGGACAATTGATGTGGTTAAAAGGTAATTTTGTATTCTGGCAGAATGTCCTATAAAAATTCATTTTTGTGCAAATAGCCTTGACAGAACATAAAACATTCAAACTGGTCAAACGTCTTTAGAGAGCAATTATACATCCAAAATGCTCAAAATGGTCATTTACGTTCGAAAATATGCAACACAAATGTTAAGCTTAAAACCTAATCACCGGGGGATTCGAATCTGAAATACAGACACATAGCCATCATCGCTCGTTGTGTAAAATCTGACATACATGCCAGCGAACCTTAATCACCCCTTTTTCGTATCTGACACACAGACCTACCCTCCACCTCCGTGCCCTACCCATCCCTATCCCCGCCACGGGGCTTCATATTGTACCTCATTTCTAAGCTAGCGCCTGCGCTGCTTCAATTTTTTAAAATCTGATATTCAATACAAATAATCGACGTTTGTGGTGTCAAATTAAAAGGAAATGCCAACATGTCCGAAATCGGCATCTCTTGTGCATGGTACCAAAATCAGTCATCAGACTTTTCAGTTTGCAATCAGAGGTGTGGAGTCTTTCCTTTTAATCGAAACACAACGTTACCTTTGACATAAAAACCGCAGTTATGACCGTCCTATCTATGAACGTCAACATATCGCATACGACATCTAGTGGCTACAAATATTAATTCTTGCGTTTAGTACAGTGTATGTACATGTAGTACAGGCGAAACAAACCAAGTTTCTCATTTATATACCAAACCCTAAATGTCCTGCAAAACCCCTATTGCCCCATACCAAAGTTCCATTAATTTAACATTTGAATCAATGCCCAAGTTTATTTTTTTAATCAAACATGTAATATTTTGAAAGGCATTTTGTAGTATATGTATGTGGTATTTCGCGCCGGCTTACCTCACAGTAACCCCGCCATCATGGATGCAGCTTCAGGCTTTAACTCGGACAGAAACTGTTGTCCTTTTCATACGTACCTCTACAAAAGCATTGTGCCGAATAAAGTTATGAAGCCTACACGGTTGTCCCTCGACAATACCTACCGTTCTCGACAATGGTGCTGCACCCGTTGTCATCCACACGTTCGAAAAGTCTAAACAAACACACACGCTGAGTGAGATAATTATTAGTACCCGATGCAAAAAAGGGGAACGACGGGCATCAGTGTTCGCCACTATTGCAACAGCCCATCTCTTGAAAACCTCCACTTCGTCATGAAAGCACCCAAGAAACGTACAATAAGTACCATATTATCAAAACTACCTCAAATTTTAATCACGAATGTTTAATGCCAGACAATGAATTTCGGTTCTCATATCAGACTGTCGGTGGGGGCAGGTAAAACACACGCCATTGCCTGCTGCTCAATGAAAATATGCTGCGTGAGGCAGGAACTGCAACAAATGTGCTCGTGTGATATCTAATCCTACACAGAGCCATACAAGTGGCAGTTTAAAGCAAAAACACACTCGTCCCTATGATCAAAGCACAGATTCTAGTGCCCGGGTAATTGTGTTAGCTCGTGGCCTTCCCTCATTGTAAAATCAGCTGGTATTCATCACACAGCGATACAGCTCCAGGGGCCAGCAGGTTACCAGAACAAAAGACCAGACCACCCCTTAAACGTATATGAATAACAGGAAACAAATTGGGTGGCCCAGAAAACTATGTTTTCCGTAATTGGGGGCGGGGGGATAATGGCTTTATCCGATAGGGTCGGGATCAAGAGCTTTTGGTGCAATTTAGATTAAAAATGTTGCCAACGAAGATGCTGACTAGCATTAAGATAGTCCAACCATGACCAGTCAAATCAATGCACATGTAGCCTGATAGCTTAATAAAAAGGTACAAAAATGCATTTTGGGTGTGGCTCCTATATTGGGACTTGCAAGGAGATCTTTTCTTATGATCCGTCGTCCCGTCCCTCTGTCGTTTGTGCGTCTACAATTCATGCTTGTGACTTCTTCACCAAAAGCAAGAAATGGATCCGCCTCAAATTTGGCTGGGATGTATCTTTTTAAACACATTTTATTCTCATCATGTGGAAGTGGGCTTTCCTCTTTCTAAACCCCTCTTGTATATCGAGATGGGCAAGCTGTAGCGGGTTTACGGAATACACTTAACGCTGAACAGTTTCTACAACAAACGTGAAGGTAACATTAAACCCAGGATTGGAGATATATATCCTAATTTTGAGCAGGTCAAGTCTATTGAGAAGCTCGTATGGTGGGTAGGTGATGGGTTTGGTGAACTAAGAATTAATCAAAGTGTTTCAAGTCACCTAGATTGCCTCTCTCTCTCTCTCTCTCTCTCTCTCTCTCTCTCTCTCTCTCTCTCTCTCTCTCTCTCTCTCTCTCTCTCTCCATCTCTCTCTCTCTCTCGCACGTGCGTGCGCTCTGTCTGTCTGTCTGTTTGTCTGTCTGTCTCTTTCATTTCTATACACACACGCACACTCATCTCCACACACACTGTCCCTACTCACCCATATATATATATATATATATATATATATATATAATTTTTTTATGGGGTTCAAATGTACATATGTCAGAACAATACAATACTGTCTTTAAAGAAAACGACGCCAGAAGTATACCATTTCTTTAAAATCAATGCAGATGTTGTGATAATAGGGGAAAAGAAAGAATGATTGGCATGCACTCTGCATGGATGCGCCACAACTGCAATTGCTGGATTCCTGGACGCCAATTCTCAGGTGTTTGCTGCCCGTGCGCAATCTGACATGACTTTTTTTATGCCTGTTTCCCGTTGTCAAGCAAAAGGAGCTCACTTTTCTTTACTACTCTGCAGTCTTAGTCAAGTAAACACTTAACTATAGAAACATGTTCTGCTTGTCTCATTGCCAGTGGCAGTTGAGTCCATGGGTGCATTGCGGACGTAACAAAAGAGTTATTGGATTTTTTATTCTGCCCTTGAAGTGCAATAGGTTGTGCTCATTGCGAAATGTGAAGGGTGAACAATCCTCAACATACTGTAAAGATTGATCGGGTTTGATTTCGTACATCAATAAAAATATTCTTTCGTTGCGTTTCAGAAATATATACTTTTACAACTTGTTTTGTCATACAATTTAGACAGTATTCTCTTTATGGCACGTGTCACTACCAAGGTAGTGTCCAACTGAACACTTTCCAACAAGAATTCTTCGTTTTTGCGGCATCTGTACATTAAAGATCTCTGTATTCTACATGTATAATGAGCGATAATAATAGGGAGGATCAATAGACAGTTTGTTTGAAGTGTAGACCTATGGTGTCGATGTCTTACATTTTTCTTATAACTTACAAGCCGTGTGCCTATATTTAGAATATTACTGATGTGGATGTTCCTTGTTAAATCACGTCGACTTATCAATATTGAATGTCTGTGCTCGTTTACAGATTCTACATTGGCATTACAAAATACAGAGTTAGGATGGTTATTTGATATCATTTTTCTCAAGAAAGACATTGTTTCGTTTTGGTAGTATTGAATATTACTTATTTTTTGCCCCCAATTCTGAATATTTACTAGATCGGTATTATTTCCAACGGCCGCTGTTTGTGGTTGGTTTACAGCGAAGGAAAATATTACTTCATCTGCCAAAAACGTTATATATAAGTGTACATCGATTATATCAACAAAATGGATTTAAATGATACGGCACCTAAATAGGTTATGGTAGTACACCAGCTTCCAGCTTATCCCAACTGGTCTTTTAGCCATTGATAACTACGCTTTGCTGCCTTGCACTTAGATACTTTAGAAATCACGGTAATAATACACCTGGCAAGCCTACTTTATGCAATTTATGCAAGAGAGTTGCATGCCAAACTGTATCAAATGCATTGGTTACATTTGAAAAAAAAATCACATACACAATGTATTTCTTTCTGTTTGTCTAACGATTCTTTTAATATATATATATACATATATATATATATATATATATATATATATATATATATATATATATATATATATTAGATATATAGAAAACTCAACTCACAGAAGATTTGCCGCTTGTGAATCCGGACTGTTAATAGAGTAATCCTTCACAATTAATCGTTCCACGGGTTTACCGACAAGAAGTTTTTAAAACCGGGATAAAATAAGCCTTTATTCATTCCTTTGTCATACTTACATTTTGATAAACATAAACACTTTTGCCGAAGGTTCATGGACGGTCGTTACTGGCTTATTCTGGAGCCCAGAACTTATCCAGTCAAGAACCTTTCCTTTGCTTGTGTCTAGTTTTTTTTTTTTGTCTTTTGTTTCAGTTGTTTTAATATTAACGTTTCAGGAATATTGGTTTTTGGATATGAAATTTCCACTGGAAAATGATCACCAAGTTTACGTTCATTCAGGGGAAGAAGAATGTGAGACCCCCACCTTAAAAACATCATCAACAACCGCACCGTCAAGACGGGCGGAGGAAATGCTAGAATTTTGCATTTGTCCAAACAAGTGGTCAAAGCGAAGCCACCAAGCTGTATTTTCTGTTTTGTTATTCTTTGTTTTCTTATTTATCATGATAATTTTGTTCGGCTTCCTCTTTTACACTTTTTAAAAAAAGTCAATAGCGCCGAAAATGATACCACAAGTGAACATTATTAGTCCTTTTTCTTTTTTTGTGCGGTCTTTTTCCAATGTCGTCATAATTCAGGTGTAAACGGTGGGTCGTCATCATCAGAAAGTTAAACTCGGTAGCAAGCTGTTTAGCACAGTTTGTTTGGCTGTTTCTGGAAACGTTTACGTGCAACGGTTGCATGCGGTTACAACATTAATTTCAAAAGTGTGCTACCAAATTATTTGCTCCAGTTTGTTTCGAAGATCACAAAACTTTTGTTACGTTACAGAATGAGCCTATCACAACGTGGTTTCCATCAGCCACTGAACAACAAAATACACGAGAGAATACGCATTCCCTAAGACGTATATTATCCTAACAAGGTTAAACGTATGGTGGAAAGAAGTTGGTCCAAACAGGTGGCTGTCAAGTATAAACGCATTAGGTCAAACACTTGCGCGAATAGGTTATTTCTTCAATAAAAATGTTAAAATTTGATGGAGATGTACTTACAGAGGTGTCCACCAAGTTTTTACAAAAGACCATCCTCCGATGATTTTTTAAAAAAAAATTTTCATTGATTTTCTTTTTGTCATTTATAGTCGGAAAATTCGAAAACTCTTCCTACCTGAAACTGCTCGGTCATTTGCTTCGAAATTTCATGGAAAGGCTTTTGCGTACAATAGAAATGTATTCATTGGATACATAATGCCCCATTTAAAAAAAAAAATTCATGTAGATGTTTTGAAGGATATAAACATATTCGTCAATAGCACAATCATGAGATTCAGAGCCTCAGTTCTTTGAGAGAAAGATATTTTTGCGTATCAAATATTCATAGAGATTCTTTCAACCGCTTTGGAAGCATTAGAGAGCAAAGAGATAAGGCGGTAGTTGCCTTTTATTTGTCTCTCAAATTTCTCAATCTTCATGTGAATAGCAAAGTTGGAGGGACGAGGTGTGAGGAAATACCGTCTGAATCTTTTCCACGCTCGATGGCGTATGCCGTATGTTTTGTTAATATCTATAATTATCTGACGCTAGTGCTCTGGACGAATTGTGACTTCTCTGTTGGGGATGAATTCTTTCGCAGTAGTCAGGAGTAAATCGGACCAACACGAGACAATATTGGCGAGAGAATCATTAACTTCATGGGAGGCATCTGAAGCAGCTGAAGAAAGAGCAGTGTTGAGATCATGAAACTTGGCTTCGTTAAAATGCCAAACAAGTCCCTTAAAAGATTTAACTTTTAAGACAGAGAAGGATATGGAGCAGAGGATGACAGAATGATTAGACTTTGAAACTGGGGTCGAGACGCAAGTGCCCAAGACAAATCTAGAGGAGTAAGTGATAATTGTACCTGATAGATTGCTGAAATATTCACTGATCTAACACTTTCTGCAAACGCTCTTGGGACTCATGCCATATTTGCACGGGATCCGGGTCCTCTAAACCTGCTGAGTTATTCTATGTCATTTTTACACAAGTCAAAGGTTGCGCGCTGGTACGTAATATGATATATTACCGGATATAGCTTTCTGAGGAATAAGTGCTTGCTGTTCAACACTAAACAATTCGATTCCACGTATAAGAATTTGAAAACAAGTTAAGTATAGTTTTACCAATATGCATGCACTTTCTCTGAACACGTTTTAATGCGAAGAGCAGGTTTCTTTGAATTGGACATAAAGTGGCTTTCTAGACACAGGTACACTTTGAAAGCAATATATAGAAAGAATCGAACCTGTGTGTGCAGAGAAATGCTTTTCCACTGAAATTTACAGAAGCGCTTGTTTCGCACCATTTTGCCGGGGTTTGAGGGTAGATTACATAAGCATATCTACACACAGGTTTGCTTTTTCAAAAAAAAAATGATGGTGCTGATCATGATAACAGATGAATAGATGGATAGATAGTTAAAAAGATAGACAGACGAAGCACGAAAGAGAAAATGAAAAAAGGAAAAAGAAAAAGAAAGAAAGAAAGAAAGAAAGAAAGAAAGAAAGAAAGAAAGAAAGAAAGAAAGAAAGAAAGAAAGAAAGAAAGAAAGAAAGAAAGCCTGAGGCAAAATTACCTGTTTACATTATCATTAAATGTGTTTGTTTTTATGTCTCCAAGGTTTCAAATTTTATACAAGCTTTCAAATTCTATGGAGTTGTAAAACCAACGGGATCCGGTTTGACAAAAGGGATGTTAAAGCGTTCAGTGTTAAGTTGATGACAGAATCAAAACTTTCTTCGGCACGCTTTGGGTAAAGTGGGCCCAAAGTGCACCACGAAAACATATTGACCTGACCATTTTTTCCGCTGGCAACTTGAATGGAGTTCGAGACTGGAACCATTATATTCATTCAGATGAATGCAAATATTGTGATTTGCACTTAAATTAATTTGTGTTTTATTTCCTCTCTTAAACCAAGATAGTCTTTGCATATTCCAGAGAATCCAGTTAATGCGTTAGATTGGAAGTTAGAAGGACCATATTCTAGCCAAGGCTGTAACGAATGTAGTTGTGTCTGTCGATATGTTATTCATTTTGAGGTTATTGTTTAATACAAAATCTGTGTAGCATTGATCTCGACTGTTGTTTCTTCACTATCTCTGGTCATGCTATTTGCTAAATGTGCAAGTGAGTCATGTATAAAATACACACTGGCAGCCAGAGATTTGTGAGTAATCATGTGTCCACAATACGCGAAAAGCAGATGTCACTGCAGACATTGAGATGAAAAGAAGAAAAAACTGTCCACATTAGGTTTCCACATTATAGAGTTGTCAGGTCAACTTGTCATCCTAAAATTGAAAGGGGATGCATCTCTGAAGGATGCTTTAGATTTTTATTTTCAATAAGTCATCCTTCAGTGATGCTTAAAAATAATTTTACCTTTTTATATACAATTGAAATGCATCATTTCTCAATTGGCTGGGTAAATTTCTTGCAGAGGGATATAGCTCTTAATATATGTGTGTGGTACTGACCTAATTTCTAGGGTCAACAGGAATAGTTGTAGTGATGATGGTCCTCAATAGGAAACAAGCTGAGACGCCTATGCATAGGAGTTTTTGACCTAATTGTTTTAGAAAGTCACACACAATACTACATCAATTTAAAACCAAATTGAATGAAAGCTTTTGAAATATTTCTCAAGAATTACATGAGCTAACGTTTAATACTTCACACGATTACGATGAGCTAGAGCGATGCTTGACATCAGTAACTTCGGAATAATCGTTACAGGGAAACTTTAATGTGTGTGTGCAGGCTCAGCTTAGCACCAAACTGTCCTCAGTCAGTGTATTTAAAAACAAACAAACGAAAAAGGAAACAAAAAAAAAAAAACAAAACAAAAAAAAAAAAAAAAAAAAAAAAAAAAAAAAAAAACAAACAAAAAACATATGCACTGAGATATTCCAAGAGAAGTAATTCCTAGCTGTCTTCGTATAATTGATTGCCATATGTGTGGTATGAGGGTTTCCTGTAGTGTTTGATGAAAAAGCAAACATACAAGATTGCAAACTTGGTCTGAACTTCAAAGCTATCTCACTGAAGGAAAAGAAAATCAGCTTTGAAATGAAACACGACGTTTAAGCTACCTATTTCAGTTTGTGTTTTATGTGGTGTATACATCTGGTGTTTGGTCAAGCAGTGAAATGTTATTGCAAATTTTGTGTATACACGTCACATTCAACTCCTGAAACTCTAACTGGGTTCTTCGTCCAATATGAGAAGATCAATTTAAATGTGCTGACAATGTATGTGCCATACTTCTTCTTAAAGTGTCTACTCCGCATGGTCATAGATTTTGTGTTCATGTTAGTTTCTTTCAGTTTATCATTCGGAAAAGGTACCCGGTTATTTAGAATTACTGATTCTTGCGCATGATGGACTGACTACATCAACGTTCTGTTTAGAATTTAACAGGAAAAATGTTTTATTATGGTACCGTTGTATCAGTCACCTATATTGCCATTTAAAGACCATAATTTGGGTAGGAAATTGCCTGCTTTTTCCGCCAGCTCTAAGTGGCCATAAATTTTGCTCATGTCACGAAAGATAGCGCTACAAAAACTTGAACATTTAAATACAATTATCACCCGATATTGCACTTTTTACATTATGTGAGTGTCTTCACTTGTGTGTGTTTGATTGATGCGATATTTGTAGAAATAGCTTTTAAGCGTGATAATGGCAGCCCTCCTGCTTTTTGTCTGACAAACTGTTCACACAGTTATGGTCTCGCTCACAAGAGGGCGTCTCGTTCTTTTACTTTCTGTCGCAAGATGTTTCATACAGTGTGGTCATGTTGCTGTGAACGGCGTGTTATTTGTGTGGAGTCATGCAAAGAAGGATGCCATTTCATTCTGTGTGTCCCCATTCTTTGCACAATTGAAAATACAAGATTAAAACAATAAAATATAGAATATACGCATGCTGTATTTGCTGGTGCAACTTAAATATCGTAATTGTAAACATATATGCTTTTCCTGGATTCCCAAATAGCACCAAATGGAACTAATCTGAAAATTAACCAATTCAACAACTTTAACACTAACACAACAAATAAATAACGGTTACATAAGAGGTGGAAGCGACTACTTCCCATGGGATTCGTTTGTACCTCCTGAAAAATGCACTTTACTTTTCATTAGTCAATCCACTACAACCTCGAATAAAAAAAATGTCTCGCACAACATTGCTGGCTAAGTGAACCAGAAAGTTGGAGTTTAAACCTGGTTATGTTATATAGGATTTTTTCCTGGGGTCAATAGAGTTGGCATAGTACCTTGTCAAGAGAAGGGCGAAGTGAGGATAGGACACAGGAACTTTTAAAGCGTTTTTGTATTTGTTTGAGCTTGTTTTTCTTTTGATTGGGAGTATACCTCTGCTGCCTGCCTGTGATGAGCGCTATGTTATGGCGACAAGAACGGAACGGAATAGGTAGTCAGAGGTAAGTTTGTGACACAATTTATAGAACAGAACCGACTGCGGAAATTAACATGTGATTTCTCAAGTTTGCTATCAAATTCCTTGACGAGACTTTCTAGGAAGTATATGGGTCTCCGAGTACCAACACAGACTCTTGCAGCCTCAAACTGTACATATTCCGAAATGTCAGACAAACTTTTTCCATAATTGTCTAAGATGATAGTACTGATATCTACTATGGGCCTTGTCGTAGACATAAACAATTCCACTTAGGGTTTCCGAGACTTGAATGGGAGTCTCTTCAGCAATGCGGCACTCTTACTCACTTGCAAACAATTTGCTTGATGTGCTCGCACCGTCGGGAATGACAGTTTGACCTAAATATAGAGAGGGTGATCTAGTTCTTTTTTTTCTTATATATTGTTAACATCTGAGTGAGTGTACATAAAAACAGCAATAAGGGTCTCAAATTTACGGAACAGGTTTTTTGCCAACCCATCCCCCCCCCCAAAAAAAAACAAAAAACAAAAAAGCATAAGAACCAAAAAAAAAAACCCATGATTTTTGAAGGTCCCAGTCGTTTTACACGAAGCAGCTGACAGCCTGTTTACTGAAGTAAAATGTTCAGCTCACCTTTAGGCTAAACTCTTTCAGATTTTGCCTTGATGAACTTCTGAATAACAACATTCGTAAAAAAAGAGGTGTTGCTTAGTACCTTATCAAGAAAGTAACTGGAATATTATTTCATTGAAAGAATGTTCTCTTCTTTGAGCAGTAGATTAATTTCCGTCCAAACCGGTGATTTATTGGTTTCCCTCGCCATACATAGTTTTTACCAAGGTGTTACGCCAAGATCAATAGGAATTGCTAAAACAGTCTACAGACTCTTTCGTGTCAAGTACTCAGCCGCATCTAGGGAAAAAGGAACAGTAAATGACATTATCTGGTTTTGTTTTTCGTGTTCAAGACTGAAAATGTCCACCAGCTGAAATATGATGCCAAGCATTTCCACATAAGGAAGAGTTCATAAAGTTCAGGATCATTGCCATTTTCTGTGTTTAGCAAATTTGAACTATGTTTTTTTCTGTACAGGGCAAATACTGAAGCTGAATGACGTGGATATCTCCTCGTTACACGTCGTTTTAATGAACGAAATGTTGCCCAAGTAAGCGTACTGTGCCTCATCTCTTCACTTCCGGTCGATAAGACTATGCCGTCCTTCTAATAGTTAATATAAAACATAAATCTCATGCTGTGCATGGTGCTTTTATTTTGGAGAACCCCCCTCCCCACGCCCCACACACATACAAATGTCACGTTTCATCGTATATTTATGCTCATGTGCTTAATTTTATTAGTTGAATTATTTTGAAAACGCCATATTGAACATAACCGTGACATTTTGTTGTTCTGCGGGTAGAGTTAATTAAGACAGCAAAACAGACGTGGCATGAGATTCTACGTATACACACCTTCATGATGGTGGCGTAATTTAGTTGAGGGCCTTTCAGGACCTACAATCACTGCAGCATTGTCCAAAATGTAAATCTTTGAATCCAAGGTAATTTTGGCGTTTGACATCAAAGCTTTACATTATTGTTTCTGGTCACCAATTATGAAAAATAATAAAAAAAAAAAAAAAGATTCCGTAGAGTGAAATAAATTTGGCATTGTTAGGATTATGGAAATCATGTTCCGTTGTTAATGCATTATGGACGTTGGCGCTAAATCAATCTGTCAAGCAGTGCCATTAAGTGGATGGTGCAAGAAGTGGATAAGTTTGCCCCACCCCCAAATAAATTAAACAAAGCAAGGAAATGTCGTTGAATATACCGCAGTGACCATTGGCTTCGAGGTTGGATGGGTAGGAAAGGTTTTTTTTTTTTAAGAAATGAAGAAAATACGCACAGTTAGGAAGACAAAGAAATATGAATATAACAATTGAACAGTTGAATTCAAGCTAGCCAGGATTATCCCTTTTGAGCATAGAGAATGCACATGTATTCACATCCCTATGAGAGCACATGTATTGCGTAGTCATACTGTCACGGGTGAGTTGGAAGATGGGTTACCCTCACTCAATTCCCAAAGGTCACAGAGTCTTTTAGGGAATTTGAAAAGTTTTTTGCTCAGAGCTTTCATATTGCCCATGCTTAAGGTCCTGAATAAGGTCAAGGACGATTTCGAAGATGGTGACCTTGACCCAATTGCCAAGGTCACAGATCCATTTAAGGGAATTTGAGATTTCACACGATAACTCAAAATTTTTTTGGTTAGGGCTATCTTAATGCACTATTTTCTAGTCCAGCATAAGGCCTCGAACAAGTTTGAAGAAGGGCGGCCTCGACCAAATTCCCAAAGTCACAGAGCTATTTCCATTTTTGTGAATTTGGTTTTCACGCAATAACTTGAAAAGCTTTCTGTATATGGGTTTCATATTGCACGTGCTTATAATCCTGTATAAAGTCTCAGATGAGTTCAAAGATAGCTCACCTTGATCCAATTTCCAAGGCCACAGAGCCATTTTAGTGAATTTGGTTTTCACACGATAATTTGAAAAGTTTTTTACATAGACCTTTCTTATTGCACATGGATCTAATCCCACATAAGGTCTGAGACAAGTTCGGAGATAGATCACCTTGGCCCAAATCCCAAGGTCACAGAGCCGGGAAGGGGGGGGGGGGCATAGATCTAGCAATCTCTGATTGCGTTTTAATTTTTGGATTTTTTATGAAAGTTTTTTTATTATTATTTTTTCATTTTTTAATAAATCGTAAAAAATGTCTTATTCTTCGAGAACGCTTACCCTATTGCTTTGATATCACACAGGAACACTCCTCGGGACTCCTAGACCAGGTAGTGCTGCAAGGTTTTTCTATTCTTTTATGATTTTTGTGTGTTTTGGCTATTTTTAACTTCTTCTCCAGCATCGTCACTCCGATTAAGCTGAAACTTGGTGGATATTTCTAGTAGAAAGGTCAAACATAGTGGTTCATCGGGTTGCACTGCTATGGATTTTTTATTTTTTTATGATTTTTTTTTTCAATTAAGATACTTATCAACTTATCGGTAAATGCACCTTTCATATCGATTACTATGCAAGTCAATGGCCATTCTAATGTTAACTCACATTTTGGATTTCTCCGAAGAAATATGTCAGTCAGGGGGACTTCAAACTTAGTGGCAATATACCTGAGGTGGGTCTCAACCAAATTTGTTCAATTGGTCATGCTCCAATAATTTTTGGATATTTTTTTAATTAATTTTTCCCCAACATTTTTTAAAGGTTTGAATAAGAAAGTTTAAGGTGGGAACTTCTTGTAATGGTCATAACTTCAATAATTTCGCCCAGATTTGTGTCCAACTTGGTAGGGATGTATCTTTGGTAAGTGTCTACCTACTTTGTCGTATTTCGCGTTCACTGAACCATAAGTGGGATGAATTTCTGGGCCAGGTAAGCATGGGCTGTTCACACAGCCTTCTTGTTTTGTTATAAGAATTTAGATTATGTTAGAAAACTAAAAATACCAGGGTTGTTTTGCAGTAAGTGCTCTTCACGTGTATCGTTTATCCCATGACTGACGGTCCATAAGCTTACATGGATTTCAAACACCAAGTTTATGTGTTGTTCTTTTTCTGTTTGTGTATTGCTCAAAATAAACTTGGACATCTATTCACATCACGACATTCGTCTGCCAACATTTCCATTGTGTAGTATTACAAGCAGGAATGCTTGCTTCGTTGCAACCAAGTACAAGCACGATGTATAAAATACATTAATGGCAATAAATTGTGCGAAAACATGAAATTTCACTGACCTTCTCTGGTGTCCTGCATGAAAGCTGCGCGGTGATATACTGTGTAAACTGAATGAGCCATTTGGGAGTAAATGATGGTAAACATCACATGCTACTCTCATTTGGTTTTATCTTTCTTCTTTTTTACAACAGGTACATATTGGTAAAAAATCATAGTTATCCACAAGTAATAAGTCCTCTATTAGGATTTCCCAATGACTTCTGTTGCACTTTTTAAGTTCTTATTTTTAAAATTACCGTGATGCTTGTCTTCATTAAATATAAGGCTGAGACAAGGAGTCGCCATCAAAAAGACATATCAGGGTTACAGCTGTCAAGTATCTTCTCATCATACCCGATGAACAAGCATAATATGCCCTGGGGCATGTACATGTCTTGAAACATTACCTCCTGCATGCCTGAAGCTAATATAAACGGCAGGTAAGTGGTTTCTGTTCAAAGCCATATATCCCTACCGTTGAATATTCACCAGAAACATAATAAAAATTACGAGCGAATTATTGGGTCCCCTATTCTTTTCATGGATAAAAGGCTCAAAATGTTAATGTTCAACAGTATTGGGACAGATTTAAGACGATTTACTGAATCCTCTAAGATTACAAACGATTCTGAAAAACATATACGGGGATTATGTATAATTTTGTTTGTTTTACAATTTTATATTTTTTATATTATTATATATTTTATTCATCAGAAAGAGACAAAGGTGCAAATTGTTTCGTATTTTGATCATGTACATGTATGTATGTATGTATGTATGTATGTATGTATGTATGTATGTATGTATGTATGTATGTATGTATGTATGTGTGGTTGTTTTTGAGAGAGAAAGAGAGAGAGCGAGAGAGAGAGAGAGAGAGAGAGAGAGAGAGAGAGAGAGAGAGAGAGAGAGAGAGAGAGAGAGAGAGAGAGAGAGAGAGAGAGAGAGAGAGAGAGAGAGAGAGAGAGAGAGAGAGAGAGAGAGAGAGAGAGAGAGAGAGAGAGAGAGAGAGAGAAGAGAGAGAGAGAGAGAGAGAGAGAGAGAGAGAGATGTTCCTGTTTAAAGCAATAAATAGTAAAAGTAAATTTTTTTTACCATTCAATGTCAGGGATATATCCAAATCGGGTTGGGAATTTAGACTTTGGCAGGTATATAGATTATCTGAAGATAAAGTTGTATTTACGTATAATCACTACCAAGGAGCTCACCAGACAGTGTCAGATTTATCAGCTCCCGAAACACCCGATGTACTGGTAAGCTTTGGCTGCTAGCTACATTGTATTTTGATGAAAGTGTGATCACGGCAGTTGCCCGTCGGAAATAATCATAGTGTAGTAGTAAGCTTAGATCAAATACGTGTAAAAGCCATGATCACTCGCCTCTCTCTCTCTCTCTCTCTCTCTCTCTCTCTCCCTCTCTCTCTCTCTCTCTCTCCTCTCTCTCTCTCTCTCTCTCTCTCTCTCTCTCTCATCTCTCTCTCTCTCTCTCTCTCTCTCTCTCTCTCTCTCTCTCTCTCTCTCTCTCTCTCTCTCTCTCTCTCTCTCCACACAACTAGCACAGAATGAACGTAACATAATTCCTACATGGTCATGCATATGCCGCATGTGCGGGTATTTGATCCATGCTACCCTTTAGCAATATGATTTCTTACGGCCAACTGCCGTGATCACAACTTGATCAAAATGACTAACAGCCATAGATGACAGGCATATCGGGTGTCAAAAACATATCGTTTGCCAACCTTTAAAAGACTTTCTGAGAAATGTTTCAGGTTTTAAAAAATATAACGTTTTGAACGTACCTGGCATTTCCTCAAGCATTGTGCGTTTTAATGTTTATATATTTGCTTTGTACGTGCAGTGAAATGCATTGAGAACTTTTTGTTTTGTGTGCAATGCCTTTGCCTTTTATCTTATTTACCTTAAATTTGTTACTGATTGGACAGAATGCAATGTAAAACTGCCCTAAACCTTATATCTAATATGCACGCGATGAAGGAAATACCCAAATTGATTACGTTACGGAGCCTAAAATAGAACTAGAAAGAGAGTGTGCCTGTTGCTGGTGGCTGCTCCAGTCCATTTTGCCCCGTGTGATGTTTGTAAACTTATTTTGAGCCCTGTTGTAACCATGGCCAAAAGAGATTCGCACATAATGCAGCACCTGGCCTACAAAATGCAGAATGTCGAATTACTCCTGTTTATAAATATTTTTGTCGGCCAGACTCAATTGTTATACAGGAAAAGCAGTGGCGCACGTAGCCATTATGCTTCAATCATGTGGTAATTTTGAAAAAAAGTAACTTGTAACAACTGCACCGCCGGATTACATACACTGGTTTTCCTTTGCATTACTTCCCCCATCATATGATTATCTGGAGGTTCGGCTGGTGCACAGCGTTAATCCTGAATTACACTTAATTTGATATCAAGACCGATTCTTTCTCCTCACAGGGCAAACATATCTGCTTCGAAACGCATCTTGTTCGGACAATAATTATACATCAGATCGTAATTTAGGCATTCTGTCATATTCTTCAGATGGTTCTCTGCAAAGAACCCAGTCCCCGCAACCTGCAGACACTAAATTGTTTACACTCTTAGTTGACATGACATGACAACGATATGAATGGTTTTTTTTTAGTTTTCAAATAAAATATAATTTTGAGTGCTCAGTCATTTCACTTTTACGCTTCACGATCAATCAGTTAAATATAAATTCAGATTTAATTACTCTTCATTAAAAGTACTGCAGCTTGAAATTTTTGTTGCGTCTTTTGCAAAACAACAAAATGCGTGTATAAAAACATCGGAGATTTGTAATTTGAAAATTTAATTTATAATGAATAATTATCATAATAATTATCAAAAGGAGATCTTGACAGAACACAAAATTTCATTGATGACAAATACACATAGAATTGTCAAACAGGTAATTATAAGTGTCATTCAGATTTCTAAGTTTCACAACCAAGATAAGAAATAGTTACACTGGCTTTTTTTACTCGAAGTCCACAATACCAAGTAGATCATACAAAAAACTGAACTTCTGTGTCTCTTAGAATCTACGCTTTTGTGTAATTCACCGAAAAGCTTACTTGTGTCACCAATATATTTGATAATATTTTAGTAGACTCGCCAGATAAAAGTGCAGCTCCTTTTATGTTTTGAAAAGGCCAAAAGTATTTTGTCAGGAACACTGTAAGTAAACTTATATTCGAGCCGACTAAAGGTTAATGCAGTGGTTCGTAAATAGTAGGAACTGCAGCATGTCGATAACAAAATTTGCCGCAGCAGGGTTATCACAACGTCTGAAGCCGCTTCCATCTGTGCAAACAGTCTGTGTGGCACCGGATTACCCCCACAAAAGACACGGCTTTACTATTTCATGTCAGAAGCTGGATGGAAACTTTCATCAGTCCATTTGTGTTAAGCGATAAGACAATATTTGTGCATAGAAAAATTAATGGGTGAAATTTAATGCAATCTTTGATATATTCTGGTCACTGAGCAACTGTGTTCATTACTCAAAGGGCTGAGGCATACTCACTGCAGAAGATATTCCATAATACATATATTCATAATTGAAGATTACAGTTAAACAAAAGAAACCTTTGATCATACCATGCATGTTGGTGGACTGAATAACAAAGCATCAACAATGTGGTTTGGGCCAAACGAACGGTTGGTTTAAAATTACAACTATGCTCACATAAAAAAATACAGTCTCGAAAAGCCAATCGGCATCAAAATCGTTATAATCGTTATAGGATTTCCTCTTGATGCACTTTTAGGAGTGTAATTTATACCATATTTTTCGGAGTGCAGATCTATCTATCCATCTGTCTGTCTCTCTCTCTCTCTCTATATATATATGTGTGTGTCTGTATATATGTATGTGGGTGGGTGGGGGAGTAATGCGAGGGATCGTCACGCCAAACAGCGTGAGATTTGGAAATGCATTTCGTTAGCTTACTATTTCAATAACTCTAGCCTTAAAGTGCAAGAGCAAAGATTGGAAAATGTTCTTGCATTTCAAGTAAAAATGCGGTCCTATCATTGGTCAGTACCCGTGATTAATTCTATCTGGCATCACGAGCAGCCTTCACGACGGCGACCTTTTTTTCGATCTGGTGCTCGCTCAAGTGCATGACCCCGGATCACTTGCACAGTTGCTTGTTATGGATGTAAATCTTACTTTTCCTGTTTTAAATAGTGGCATATACCTGGAACACATGTTCCCTGTAGAGAGATTATGTATATTATTATACTCTTTTCCATGATGGGGCTTGAACAGTTCAGATATACTGCATTTTATAAGGGAATTGAACGTCGAAGCGGAGACAATGTCCGCCGTTTTGATATAAAGTTGTTAGGTCTACATGTACGTGCATCATTAGGGCTACTTCACGATTAAAGTCCGGATAAGGACATTATGGCAGTGTGAAACCAGTCAGATTGCGCTTGTTTAATTGTAAAACAATTTTGTTAATGCACCGCGTTGGCCTTGATGGCAAAAAGTAGGCCTGATGTTAAAACTTTCAATGTAGGAAAATTTATGATGACCGTTTAGTAGGCGACAGACCAAATGTGACCCATGGAAACCATTCTTGTCTTTGCCTCGACCTTCGATCTCGGTCAATAATGGTTTCTTGGGGGTGATATTTGGTCCCCCGGGAGGGAGGAGGGGGACTCCCATCGGTTGTACCCTGCGTATGTGCCGATACATATAGTTTTTCAACAAATGTGTATTAATTGGGTTATCAAAACAAAGTCATTTGGCACAGACAGAGCACCATATAGAAAACGAAACTGACAAGCGAACCTGGCCCAGGTAGGATGTTGTTTTTATTAATTGCAGTCATGTAATTAGGCAAGAATTGTGCAGTGCGTGCCACCATCTACTCGGTATAACAAAAAAAATTGTTGGTAAATGTAATTTTATCAATGAGTCAGTTATATATTTGGGTAAGTCTACCATGCAGTCGGTAAATAACTTTGAGATACTGGGGGTGAACTGTGCTAGTGATATGAAGTCAGACTTACATGTCGCCAATGGAATATCGAAGGCATAGATTATCGGGGGGGGGGGGGCTGGGATCTCATACTCCTGGGTTATCGTCAGATGCCAAGTCGTACATATGGAATACAGTTGGTGTGCCATCTTTAACTTATGGAGTCAATAGGCTATTCTCACCAGACTGCGCATGCGCTATTTCTTAGGCTTTACTTCCGCTTGGTTGTTCTCTGAGTCGGTTTAAAATACATACATAAAGCACATGAAGAAAGAAAAAAAGAGAAAATATTGCAATTTTGTTCCCTGACCGCTTCTAATAAACATACAAAATAAATACATGCACGTTCACATTACATTGCATTAATTTGAGCGATGAGTCAGCGCGCCATCTGGAGACGGCTCAAAGTAATACTGTCAAAAGGTTAATGGGTCTGAGTAAGCTGGCACGTACTTCATCTTTACTTGCGGCATTGAATATCCCTAAGGTCAGTGAAATTATTGCTCATGACACTATTTCACATACACAGCGTATCTTCTGTGTTTCATCTCCGCTCCGAGATCTTATAGTCCATCTGATTTGTCAATATTGTATCATAAAACAAGTTGTTTCTGGGCCCTTAATAGATATAAACTCGAATTTACACATATCTCCTATAAGCATACTTTTGGGACCAAAGTGTACATCATTTAAGACAGATATATGTGAGGATGTGTCATTGGCGGCATTATAGATTTGCTTCCCTACATACTATTTAATGAGAGTTTTAACAACCCATACGGTGAACTTTGCAAACTGGCGTTTCTCCTGTCTAAATCCCTCTGAACTTTTAATTGAGTGAAAAGCGTTATTGCGCTATTACATACATTATCATTCCTTTGGTTCTGGTTGGACTGTTTTACATGGTACAATTATATTAATCTGGTCGTCTCCTTGAGCTGGTGAATTTGTTTGTTCGTAATTCATCCCATATGATGTTATTATGCATCTTTTCATTTATGTTATGATGCTTGTGAATATGGTTTATCTATCTTGATGTATGTGACCTTTTATATTTCCCCAATACTAGTGGCTCAATAAAATAATAATAATGATCATAATAATAATACTAATGATGATGATAATAATAATATAGACAGCGTTACCTTTCATTCACATTTGGTGTTGAATGGATGAGTTAACGTTGCTACAGACAAAGTATGGGTGTAGTTAGCCTAGCTGGCCGTCACTATATTCAGGAAGTGCGGGGGGGGGGGGTATTTGGTCCGACACCCACTACCGTTATGACTATTCATAGCGATGGAAGGCTTGCCGAACTATTTCTATAATAGTATGTCCATATACTCAGTACTATACCATAAAACTTGAAAATCGGGAACTTCAGGGTTACCATTACGGCCGCGAAAAATCCCTACAAAGGGATGTCCCGCTATGCACGATGGCAGGCCTAAGAATCTTTCCTGTTATCCACAATAAACATATAAGAAAAGCAGAGACAATTTGTATCCTCTGTTAGTCATTGTTTCCTGGGCAACACCAATGATGACGATCTCGTTTGAGCAATTGCACAGACGCCATTCGTGTGCACGTGCTGTCGAGTCGATCCCTAGCGACCAGCCTGGTCTTTTTCACAGTCCCATTTGGCGCCCGCGAAGTGGCGCGCTAAACCAGCAGTTGACGCTTGTGCCGAATCCGGCCTTTTTCAATGCAAGCATGGAAATAGTTTTTGCTTTGTTTATCAAGTCATTTCTAGGAAAATTATGAAAACCATCTGCTGAAGTAGGGCTTTTTGCATCACTTCCTTCATATGGCCATACCAAATTTGTGACTAAACAGCAGGATGGAGCGTTTGTTCGGTGAAATAACTGACCGTGCGAGGAAGACCATCGATGAATATTACGCTGTATACAATGCATATCCAGCACATTCAATGAATTTGACTCTTCCGGCGTCTCATGTCCACGTTTTTGTTCACTATGCGTCTTTTCCCTTTTGTATAGTTTGTGTGGCATGTTTATCTCCGTCAAAATTTAATAATTGACGGCAAAAATAAACTCGAACGGATGCAACCGGAACTCTGCGAAAGCTAAAAGACTCTTTCTTCACTGGTTCTTCATAGGCCTGGCTTGTTCTAGCTCGACGCTATGACCGCCCCCTCATTTATTTTTATAATATTCATTAGCTATTTTTTATAACGTATTAAGAAAGGGTCTGAAAAAAGACTTTGCCCTCCCTGTGAGGATTTTTGCACACGGTACGCAACCTGATTTCCACGTATAATGTCCGCATGGGACCCTGACGTCATCATAATTATTGCACCAGCCACACTGGCGACCTGGTGGGCGAGTAGCATCATTACTTAAAGGAGGCGGGGTAATGCTTAGGTGAGGCTGTAAACGATAAATGTCAGGGTTTGGCTACCGATTTGTGTCAGGTTGCATTTTTACTGGCTTCGGGAGCTCCTCACCGGCTGACCAGTTACATATTTTATCAACCAGTCGGACTTAGAGAACCCAACCAACCCAATAGGAGGTATGCAATATTTACTGCTGACCTGCTCCTGCCACTATGTTGCTAGGCAACAGAACTATGCTTCCACAATGTTTAGGGCACTTGTCATCCAACTTCAGCAGTATGGGACGTAGAATAAAGTACCTGTAAATAATAGTGTGCATGTACTTATGTTGCTACAGTCTCTGTTATTCATTATTAGCGGGAGAGATGGTAGATGTTCCCTGACGCTGAGCTATGCGCAGCCCTGGACTCCTCATACATTTAACATATTCTTATGTAGATTACTTTCCGCTTCCTTTCTCTGTATAGAACCCCATACGTCATTATCGGAGTTTCCCTTGAATTACGTTTCAAGGGTATAAAAAGAGAGGACATTCCTCTTCCATTCCAGCGTGACTATATTATATTCCAACAGATACATTTACTTCCGCTTGTAATTACATATAAATAAAAAAACCCATGTAGCTCCAGTTTGTATCCTATCCTGCGCCCCACATCACTAGGTCAGTCACTCCATTCTGAGTGAGTACCGTATCTGTGGCTGTGCAAATGACATGACAGTCAGTGCCAGTGGACAAAACTTGCCCATAAATGGGAAAAGTGATATCACTTCCATAAATGTTGATCTTTGGACCACCTACTGTCGCTGATTGGGTCCCACTATTGGTCACCGCAGGGTACCTATTTCGAGTGTGATGTAGGTAATATAAGCCGGGATATCTCAATATGCGCCCTGCTTGCTGAAATCCATAGGTTGCCTTCTTTTTCGTGATCCAAAGTCCATCAACTTTGAGGTCATGCATAGTGTCAAGTAATAAACCTTCTGTTCAAAGGTATCGTGAGAGAAAAAGGGTCAGCCTAGATAATATGTATTTTTACATTCAATAGGACAGGTCGCAATAAGCAATTGTCTGTGTATTCGGTTGAATATAAAACCCAATACACAACATTCTTCTGGGCTATAGGTCTGTATTCCCATTAGATTCTATGTTAAAGTAGCATTCATTCATTGAATAGTCTTGTAGCAAAAGTTACCAAATTTACAGGAGTATTTAACCCAAATACAACCAATTAGCACACGAAATTTGGTGTGTCTAGGTACAGTGACTGTAAAGTTGCATAGGTGCAAATTACAATGGAAATTAATAGAAATACACATACCTAGACCGCCTGCCTACAGAGCCCTCAACTGAGAACCCACAGGAATCAGCTGATCTTGACTTTACCTATTGAACAGCAAACCTACCCTTAGAAAGGAAATTAAATTAGCAACATATGACCCAAGAAGATACTCACATTTTACGTATTCTTACTCAATTTGTTTAAACCTAAAATATCCACTGACCCTTTGCCGTCTTCTGAAGAATATCTCCTTCCACCTTCCCAGTTTCCAAAGGGGATGGACATGACATGACAGGCAATACGGAGTTGCAGAACTTAGTGCCCAATATTTGTTTTGAAATGAGAGAACTTGTGTGATGGAAGTGAAATCCACGTTCAATTTCCACAGTCTGGGAGAAAACGTACTTTGGACCTTGATGTAAGGTAGCCTAACCTCACAACCTGGCGAAATCTCCTTTTGCTTTAGCAAATGTATTTCTAATTATTTTATCAAACCAGGACGCACACAAGAGGCGAAGCCACGAACAGAGCAGGCGCGACAATTCAGATTGTTAACCCTTCTGACCAGTATGTATGTATGTACGTATATATATATATATATATATATATATATATATATATATATATACATACACATACACATACACATCATATATATGTATAAACATGCATGCGTGATATATGATATATGAACTTTATTGGCTGAACCATGTATATAACAAACAATGGCCTTTTGCTGAAACAATACAATATGACACTACAAAACGGTAAGGTAAGGTTTAACCGCGGAGGAGACTCCACACGTTAAGCCAGCCATGCGATCTGAGACCAACATGGAGGTTTTGCATGCTATATTTATCCGTCACCAAGTATAGTACTTGTCGAATTATTAGATTTGTTTTAAAATGCCTCAACAATACGGTTTTCCAAATGTTGAAAGCAAGATATTATCTTTCCTTTGTATCCGATAAGAGTATCCTTATCTTTCGAGCATGGAGCGTGGGTACACTGCAGAGGACAGCCCCTCTATATCGATTCACCCATTCATCCATCCATGCATCCATCTACCCGTTCTACCGTCCGTTGTGTTTTTTTCCGTCCGTCCATCTATCCATATATTGGCAAAGAACATACAGTGTAATATTGTTGTTAAAAGCGCAATCATGTCACTAATTCTAAATTTACTTTACAGACATTATAGCATGATAATATCTCTGGAAGTAATGTTACCTGAAGAACAGGAGACACGATAGTGACATAGGGACGGCGGACGACTGTTCTTATTTATATGCTTGCTTGCAGTGTGGACAGAGAGTGAGGTTGTCAGGGAATTTCTCCAAATTGTCGACAGTTATGAGTTGTTTACTGAAAAAGCAACACTCAAGGAAGTGGAAAAATGCATGAACCTTGGTCTTAGTCTCAAGATGAAATGAGTTTGGATTTTGCAAATGTACATTTGAAGACGTATACGGCTTCGTTGGTCATCTAAGGAGAAGAAGGATATACAGAGGACGTACATGTACATGCGTGTTACATTGTTGGTGTTTCTGGAATGTGAGGAATGATAAAATGTGGTAGCTAGTTCTGCAGTCCAACTCTGTAATGTCAGGGAAATGAGAAGGAATATCTTTTGTGATTTGAAAAAAATAGTTGCGCCTGGCGATACTGAACTAGTCGACACCGTTGCGTCATGTATGTTAGTGTATAGGCTATGTTCACATCAGAAATGAACTTCATTTGCATTGCGTGTATGAGCGGATATCCCACATTGCGGTTATGCGCAGATAGACCTCATTTCATGATGCTATCCATTCAAAGTTAAAAACCAAACAAGACATAAATATATAACCATGTCCTTTACTTTTGTCCCGCAGTATATGCCAGTGCATATCACGGGAAGCTTTGTAACGTTTAACAGTCTCGTTAGCGCTCGCAATATTGTTATAAAATGTCCCGGCATGTGTGTACCTTTGAACTCCAACACCTGCCTAAAATTTGTTAGCTTCAAACAGAAGTTACAAAGGAAATACAGACGTTGGTGACATAAAAGTGAATAATGTTTGAGTAAAAATAATTGTGGCAATGTGACCTGTTTCGCCTACAAGTCTCTCCCTATGTTTCCCAGGAACTGCATGTACGATAAACATCACTCCCATGCACTAAGCTTGTCATACAGTATCCTGCAAATGACAGGCTGAAGTGATTATATTCACTGTAAGCACCGGCATTTGCTGCTTCAAATACCATCTGCTTGCCAACATGCCGAGGAGTTAGCCTTGGCCGATAGGCCATAATATCCTCGGGTTACGACAACGTGTCCTCGCGGCCACCAAGATGGCAGTAATTAGATACAAAATACTCTCTCAATGGAGGCCGGCCTCTCGACTTCAGAACCCAACGGAAACCTTAGGTCAATAAACAATCCCTTAAGTAACTGATTTAAATTCGATCTTGGATTCGCTTTGGGGGTTTCTCTAAAACCATGGTCCTTCTGTTCTTTTCTGGTATCTTCAACGCCAGGTCAACTTGACTGAAAGTCTCGACAGACACTAATGCTAAGTAATGTTCGATTCCAGGGCCACATTGTTCCAAAGCATTGCGGTGGAGGTCAATCGCTGGCATACGTTGTCGCATTGTCAGCGATAGGTATTGTGGTCCGAGACTGCATCGATGCGTTTGAGGACAGAGGCCATCGAGAGGCATATCAGCCCCATCCCGACCCCACTCCCCTCAAAAAAAAAATAAAATGATAAAAAGGAAAATAAACAAATAAATAAATAAATAAATAAATAAATAAATAAATAAATAAAAAAATAATAAATAAATAAATGAATAAATAAATAAATAAATAAATAAATAAATAAATAAATAAATAAATAAATAAATAAATAAATAAATAAATCCGATCGCACAAAAAGCTTCCCCCGGCCCTGGCTCCCGCCTTGGTGATGCCACCTTTTTGCATCATACACCACTGACCTGGGTCTCGGAACTTTTGCGGTCAAATGTACATTTTAAAAATGTGCCCGTTACAATGTAGCCCAACACGTTTAAATTAAGATTAAGGACAAATTCAATACACAAGGCAAAAGTATAGTGAAAAACATATAAACCTTGTCATATATTGTTCTTGAGGTGATTTGTAAATCGGTGTTATGACCACCCACCCACCCACCCACACACACACACACACACACACACACACACACACACACACACACCTACCTCACGGCGCACGTTTAGGTTTATGTGCAACAGGAGCCCAGCTATCTTAAGAGCGCGGCGTCGCCTTGGTCAGTTAATAATTTTTAAGTCCGGGAAAAAAATCAATCCCCCCCCCACACACACACTCCTTATCAGCCGACATGGTATTGTCGTCATCATGTCTCTCCATAGTGTAGGAAATTGTCTGTTTGCCCGTCCGTTACCCTTGCAGACTCAATAACTTTCGAAGAAATCCAGCTACTATCATGAAACTTGTAGAAACATCCCATTAGAAGTTCTCTGAGTTCGACAATCGAATTGGCTCAGGTTTAAGGTTACCAGGGGTCATTATATTTTTACCTTCGCTAAAGCAATAGCTTTGAACAAATTGAGCTATTATCATGAAACTTGCACTGCAGAAGTGTCACATTAGAAGTTTGGTTGAGTTCGACTTCCAGCGACCTTAACCTTTGTGCAATGACTTGTTAGCAGCTGCAGTAAATGTCGAATATTTAAACAATAGTTTTTGCCCACATAATGTATAGATATACCACGGTATTCTATAAATTTCTGTTTGGTGTGTTAGTTCTCTCTAAAAGGAAAAATATCGGGCCCTTTCGGGGGACGTCTGAGCTCCCCGTTCTAACAAATTCACAATCAATTTTCTCTGTTGCCCATGAGTTTAAAAAAATAATGTTTTCTGCACATCACAGTCTTCCCTACCTCCAATCGTCTGTGCTCCATAAAATTCAAAACCCTGTTTACTACCCTCCCAGAAAAAAGGCTGTTGTTCTCACGATCGTAAGAATGTTGTGTATAAAATTGCAAGTGATGTTAGTTATTGACATCCCTACTAGCCCTACAGTGGTACTCCTCACCTAATGTAGCTCAAAAGTCCACGCACGCCATAATCCAAAAAAGTGAAGCCAGTCACAGGATATAGGAAGTTCGTTGTCGAATATGTATTTTTTCCCATATATCTTTGGTCTGTGCACATAAAGTCAAAAAGATTATAAATAAGAACACGGTATGGCATGAATTGCAAGCTGTGTTGATACGAAATTACGTAACTGCTTGCAAATGAGAATGAAAGTGATTGTGCTGCATGGGTCTGTATCGTACGTACATGGGAACCATAAATAATAATTATGGGGCCAGAATGTGCAATTACTTTCCATAGGATTCAGACATATGTCGGGTCCATAAAGGATACTTTAAAAGTACACTTCTTAATCGCATGAGTGACTTCGATAATTGGTCCAGATTCAAAGAGAATTTATCGACCTGATCGCATAGTGATCCATAAAATCACTTCCAAGCATGAGAACTGGTACACGTCTATCAGAAATAGAATAAATTGATTTGAATTTACCAAAAGTTTTCGTACGGAAGCCTAATGAGACTAACAAAATTATTTTCAAAAACTCGTAATCACGAGTAGTTTCCTCGTAATAACGAGTTTGTAAAACTCAAAATTAAGATTTTTTTCTCGTAATTTCGAATGTTTAAAACTCGAGATCACAACTTTTTGCTCGTAATTACGATTTTTCCTACTATACAAAAACAACTTGCCAAATTTACGACACTAATATTAACAGCTTGCCAACAGCGTCACAAATGCGAAATTGGTACGGTTTAGATGATTAAGCCTGAAGACTTAGCTGATGAGACTTTATCTTTTTTTGACCATTTTGGAAAACTATAAGACATGTTTCGCTCCATACTTCATGAAGTCAGTTATGGTAGATTTTAAAACTGTGTTCAAACAAATTTATTTTGATATGTTAAAACGTTTGTTTTGTTTCATAGTACTAATTTTACTTTATAAGTGAGGTCAACATGCTTCACATCTGTGCACCAATATATAACAAAAGTCTGCAGTTCAAGCTGATCAAAACGTGCAAAGTATATATCTAAAATAATGATCTTGCCACAATTTTGCCTCTGGATATAAAGTGTCCAGATAAGCCAATGAGTGAATTGTGGAACCTCAGAATAAACACTTTAACTTACCCACCTTTTGGTAACTAATCATCATAATTCATGCTAATTAGTAGAATTAAATAGTATTCCCAAATAAAAATGATTTATGATAATGTGATATTACAGGTATCAGTTGACGTTCTGACATCAGAGAACATGAAGAACATATATAGTATTTAAAAAACCACCAGCTTTCTTAAGTCTAAAGTACTTTAGTTTTACTTTCACCCTTCTGTGATAAGTGACCTTCTATCACAGATGCAATGCCAGAAAGGAGTTCCCAACTAGCAAAATAGTAGAGATTTATGTATTACACATAGGTTTTGCTCACACGATTCTAAACTTCTTCGAACATTTTCAATGCATGTCTCCAAGTGAATGGTACTCAGTCTAGGGGAGAGAATGCTAGGTCTACATACATTTATAAAAGTAATAACAAATCGAGAAATTATAGAATCACCACATGTTCAACAAATTTCAGTAACGACACCTGTCATAAACAATTCACTAGATGCACTAGACTACTTAACCAATGATTTTGGAGTCAACACATTAAAAGACGCGTCTTATAAAGAACGTCCCTTTTTCCATTGATTCTTATCAACATTGTTAAACTCTGCCCTGGTTAATGGTAAATTGACTTTTGATAGTCAGAAAACTCGTTATTATGAGAAATAAGTAATCGAGAAAAAAACTTTTTATTATGAAAAACCTGATAATTAGGAGGAAAAACCCGTAATTTACTTGAAAAATTGTGATTCGGAGAAAAACTCGAATTTCGAATTTTACAAACTCGTTTTTACGAGAAAAGCTCGTAAATTTGAGAAAAGGCTTATAATATCAATATTAAAAAAATACTTTTGGTGGTCTCATGGGGTGATTTCATGAATAGAAACATAAACCTGCGGTCATAACGAATTCAGCATAATATTATGCCTATTTGTTTGTGTACAGCATTTTGCAGCTCATTGCTTTCTTATGCCTTAATGTTTGACTTGTGATTGTCATCAGACATTTAGCGAAATACTCGAAAGGAAGGGCGTAAGATAACCTTTCAGATCATTCACCGCTGACTGTCTTATAATTTAAATGGTTTGTGATGACGTCGTCCTAGAATATTTTGTCTCAGTGTCCCGCGCGGCATTAAGTTTGGACTGCCAGAAGTTGAATGAATGAATCAATGAATGGGCAAACAAACAAACGAACGAACGAATGTACCGAGCGGCATTAAGTTTGGACTGCAAGAAGTTGAATGAATGAATCAATGAATGGGCAAACGAACGAACGAACGAACGAACGAACGATAGATAGACAGATAGATAGATAGATAGATAGATAGACAAACAGACAGACAGACAGACAAACAGACAGACAGACAGACAGACAGACAGACACAAGGTATTGGAGACTCGCACACAAAATGCAATCTGCAGCCTTCCAAGCAAAGTTTACCGGTTTTAATGACAATCCGGACAGACTTACAGAGCATTGATTTTGTAACTTTTGATAAAGTCACCATGAACTTATGGGGATTAGTTTGTATGTAGGGTTTTTCTGCCACAATTTGTCATTTCCAAATTGGTCAGCAAGGTTATATAAGATTATGAATGGAATACAACTTTTTGTGATGTTAAGGTGCAATGCTTTTAAAGGCTTAGACATGTGTGTCGGAAAATTATTGTGATTACCTATACTCCACGGTAAATTGAATTTTCAGATTGAATGAAGATCCTCCTCGTACTGATCACATCTTATGTTCCCCAGAAAAATGCCCGCTGTGACACATGCTGAGTCATCATTTCTTTCACGTGCTAAATCCTCAGACAAAAAAGCTACCAACTTCTTCCGAATAGTAGGATCTTGTACTTTTATGTTGAGCAGGGTGAATGAATAAAGCAAAGGATTTTGTATCACCGGGACCGAACAAGGAGTACCATATGTGTGTTTTGGACGCACGTAGGTCTATATTAATTTTGAATACTGTTGCCCTTGGTTCTTGTGTTCTTCTTTGTACATTTCCATTTTATTGCGAGAAATAACCAGCTACAGCATACTACAAGCCCAATTATGTGTAATTATGTGAAACCTAGGCCTTACAATTGACCAAGGCAAGGGAACGAAGTGACCCAGCGCGGGGTGTTCGTTTGCCCGTGGGATTGATTGCCTCCCCGTCCAGCATTAGAACTTTTGAAACACAAAACCCCAGATTGTTGGTCTCTGCTACAATCTAAAGTGTTCGGAACAGCGTAATAAAGGTACAGGAAAAGATACCGTAACTAAAAGAACAGACTTCGGTGAATATAAGCCAAACTTTACGTATTTGCTAGATATAGATATTTTCATACTACAAGACATAAATCAGAAAAAAAAATTGCTTCCAAGCAACTCTGTCTGTGTGCCTTCAAAAGCTGTAAATATGACTACATGAACATTTCGAAGTCCAAATGACTTTGACCCTTAGATGTCACAATAAGCTACCGTAATGTGTAGTGTTGCAATTCTTACAATTTGAGTTCAACACGATTAAAATTGAATAAAGAGTGACCACGTTATGGCTAAATGAAACTTTTAAAGGTCCAAGTGAACTTGACTTTTAGCCTTTAGAGGTTACATGTAAGAAAACGAAAATGTACAGTGTCACAATATCTACAACTTGAGCCCAAAATCGTCAAAACCAGATTAAAATTAACCGAGTTATGGCCAGAAGAAAATTTTAAAGGTCCAAATGACCGTGACCTTTGACCTTTAGAGGTTACATGTAAATTACAGAAATGACCTTTGACATAATCTTTGACCTTGACATAACCTTTGACCGTGACATGACCTTTTTACCTCGACACGATCGAGCATTTGAAGATATTCAAGATTTAGAACTTCAAATGCCCCTAATTTGCATAATCTTCAATATATTTTCTCCTCTATATCAAAAGGCACAAATTCATGTATAGACCTGTAGTTATGCCAAGTGTAAAGTTTCTGAGTGTTATAATGTACGAGAAAACTGACGAACAAGATTTGTTAGTAAAAAAGAAAGAAAAATGAATAAAGAAAGAACTCTTGGAAAAACAAAATGTCTGGGTTGGCACACAGACATAATGATGTAACCTCACAAATATACCAATATGTATTGTCATTTGTTGCAAGTAAGATTGTCTATCAACAATATATGGAAAACCTCAATTCAGCTAAAGAACAAAATATGAGATACAACAGACCGGCACATAAATTTGCAAAGAGATATCAACACTGAGATATTATGCCATACAAACACAGATCTTTTTGACTCCTGTCATTTACTTCTGTTTCAAAAAGTTGTGAAATAGAAATATTCAAATGAAATTTAAACGAACGGTTTTGAAGTTTCTGGGTAAAATAAGAAAGTGTATTATATATATATCAGATGTATTTGGAATGTTACATGAATGATTTAGTAAATTTGTAATTCTAACTCCGGTGACCGTCATCTTATATAATACGAATATGAGGCAAGATATATCTTAAAGTTGAGAGTTGCTAGCATGAAATCGATTTAAACTACTACTAACAGTTACTTTTGTTGGTACCCCGTTGCAAGTCAGGAGAGAGATGCTTTCCCTTATGCACCATCTTATACTCATTCAGTGATATATAAAATATCATAAAGTTGTTGTTATGTCCACCTTAAACTTCTGGATTTCTACTTTGCTTGTTTGATGACTGAAAGGTTTTGATCATGGATGGTTTTTGTTTACTTGGATTTTCGATGTGTTGTCTCTGGCGTTGATGAAAACTGTTTTCCGCTTGTATTTTCCACGATAATCATTATTTTTATGTTGTCAATATGACTTCTTATTCTCTTTACACATCCAATGAATAATGTATTGCTTGGTGGACGTTCAAGCCTAGTTGTTATATCTGGTGATGTTCATGTTGAGGGACTTGTCAAGATTTGGACGGTATTCTCCACTATGATATTCAGGCGTACGGCTTCACCAACGGATCAAGGGTTTCGTACACAGGCTGATTAATCACAAACTGACTCAAAATTAGTAACTTTTCTCAACTTAGTGGTACCAGAAAGCAATTAGATTTATTTTTCATTTAACTGTCTTAACGTGAGACTTTCACGCGTATAGCGAATACCCCTTCCCTGATATCGCAGACTGTTGTGCTCGCACGCACCTCCTCCACTGGACGAGATTGGGCAAGTCAGAATTAATGAGGCCTATCCGTAAGCTTTGCTTTCTGCAGGAAACGTTAGGCCTGCTGCCAAGTGCGTGCAACAATGGAGGCGCCAGCACAGAAGAAGTTGAAGGCAATGAAGCAGACATCTCTGCTAACTCTGAGGTATTTTAATAGTTGATGAGTTTGCCAGACGTAATCCGAGAATAATGCAACTGGCACATATGCTCTCCGATTCGTAGGAAAGTGATGGAGGACTATATTGGCACTGTGATGTAATTAGGCCTACCTCTTTCACAGCTATAAAAAACAACAATTATAACGTACCTTGTCTTGATAGACTATACGTGTAAGATAATTGTATATTCAGACTTTACATGCAAAAATGCTTTACTTGAAGTATGAGCAAATTTATTCAAATTTAAGTTCCAGAAATCATGGCCTTAGTCAACAGCTTTCCCTGGAGGTCATGACGCATTTTGCATGAATTACATGCAAATAACACCAAGGACAGCTGTTGATTCAGGTCAAATTTGGCACTGCCACGGTAACGTTGACAAGACCATCAATGGTCCCCCCCCCAAATAAAAATATGAAGGAGACATGATGTTTAATGTTCTTTGTTGCAGTGAATTATTGCAGATATGTCAACTGTCTCTCATCACATCTAATCACGCGTGATTAAGGTGTTGGTTCAGCAAGTAGCAACACATAATGTTCCATTTGATTAGTATCTTATTTTTAAGACAGGTGCTCATTGAATCTTAATATTGCCTTTTTTCGTGCAAGTCGACTGTTCTTAACAGTACAAAATATACACGTCATGTAGAAAAATTTCTTGTATTTTTGTTAAAATAGCCTTGACTTTTACTTGATTCTTGGATGCAAAAAATAGGGAATAGAAGCATTTTAGGACTCAACATGCACCATTTGAGGTGTACCATAGCAAAAATTTCCGGGATGGGCATGCCCCCCCCCCCCCCCCCCCGCGCACAGATTCGGGGTCTTCGCCCGTTGCAATTCCTCCCTCATCCAATTTGGAAAACCCCCTCGAATCCTGGATACGCCCCTGCTCTCCGACATGAAACACTCTTGCTAACATACTTGCGGATGAGAATGATTTTTTAGTCACCAGTATGCGTGGGATATCTTCCAGTAATAATATTTTTTGTGGAATAATGACTGTACCCACGTGTGTGTCTGCAAGCTTTAGTTTATCACCACTCTTTGCCGTGGGCTAGACCTCCAAGCTTGTGTCCAATAATGGTGATCACCTGCATCTTCCTACCATACGTTTGGGTCGATATAATACCAATAGGACCTCTTGATACCTTTCCCGATCCTGGTGACGTGGTTAAGTGCTTCATCGCTGGGAACCTGATTGTCCACTGCCACCGACGGTGGTGTAGGGGGGCAGAAATAGTAAGGAAAGGGGCAGTCGGTCCGTTCAATCATTACATCTTTCCTATGATGGGCATGGGAAGTATTGTTTCATGTTGACCTTGACCTCATTCCAAGGTCACAGAGCTGCTAAATCTGACTTTGAAGCAAATACAATCTGTACCTTACCACACATATATCGAATTAAATGCACGTGCACCATCGTTCCTGTGGTGACCAGAACTTTTGTGTAGCGTGGCAGCGTTGTTGACCTTGATCTGTTTTAAGGTCACCGCCACCAGACGGTCACACAGCCGCTGAATATGATTTTGAAGTGTATACAATCTGTACCATATCATATTGCATCGTATTGAAGGAATATGCATAAAAACTCATGCGTTGACCAAATCTTTTTGTGCAGTATGGCTTGTTTGTCAACCTTGACTTTTTCAACGTCACCGGTACCAGAAACCTATCTACATCAACCATAAACGTATGAAACAGGGATATTGAGGACATGTGCACTATTCCTTCATGTAACCTAGTTATAGGTATGTGGCCCGTTCATGTTACGTAAGGCTCCATAAAATATATTTTGTTTATCATTACCTTCTTTTTAAATTATTGGGCGGGAGGGAGGATTCTATTTTTGTTTTTCTTACTCCATGATTTATTCATATATTTGATGAAGAGCCTTGCTGTCATCCACTGTGAGCTCTTTCCAGGGTTTTATGATGCGTGAACCACGCTTGATTTGAAGAACCAAGAAAATCTATACCTGTCAAATTTCAGTGCAGAAATGTTTATGTGCCCAGTGTTTTTCCAGACACCTTCAACAATATCATTTTTTTCACCTTGACGGCATACCTCCAAATGCATGGATCCAAACGCATTCGCTGTTTTATTTTCTATTTGACAGCTATCAAACCGAAGTAAATTTCCTGTGTTTAGTCTTTACCTTCCTGAAGGCCATAACTGTTTCACATAAACTGTGTGATACGAACCCAAACTAATAACGTTTCCTAACATTTATCTTCTCGATGATTTTACCTGATCACTTCAACTGTCAGAAGTGTTCCGAAGTTAACAATATTTCCTAACAGTAACATTTACTTTCCTCAATGCGGCAGTTATTTCACTCCAACCGTGCGATACGAACCAAAACCAATACTGTAAACGTCAGGGACAATCGATTCAAGCGGCTACATGTGTGCCAGGAATGCAGCACCCATCCTTTGTGGTTGACGTGTTAAGATACTTCAAACCAAGACACCATTTCTGCAAATGATGAAATAAAGAGTTTCCAATTCTGATCACTTGCCTTGCTGCTCTAACGGACGCGAGGAAAATAGTAAAGAACTATATGTACTCTCTCCAGAGAAACGGTTTCTAATTCCTATCTTTGGTTTACTGCTCTTATGAATAGTTCAGAAAAAACACTCCCCACATTAATAAATTCCTACCTAACAATGAGAGCAATGTCAAATACAGCAAAAGGCAAAGAGTCAAGAGATTGAGCAATATAGTAAACAACATCATGTACTGTCTCTAGACCAAATATGTTGCTTGCTCGTGTTCCGCAGCATACTAAGTAATCAGCTGTCAGAGTGGTTTTAGTTTTGTGAGCAACGCTGCGAGTCATCACGATGCCATCATCATTCCAGAGTCATTTTTGATATGTCATTCACTTCGTGTTGGATATAGTCCACTGTATTTCTGTCTGTCTGTCTGTCTGTCTTTCTCTCTGAGTATCCGTCTGTGTGTCTGTCTGTCTGTCTGTCTGTCTGTCTGTCTCTCTTTTTCTATCTCTCTCACTCACTCTGTTCTTGGGTCCAGTTTCGTGTGTCAAACTATAGCACAATTCGCATGGCTTCCAGGCCAAACTTGTTGACAAAGATAGCAGGATTTTTCCGTTGTGTGCCGTTCGTAACACTTCTGATATTTTAATTTTATAGACTTCAGTCTTGGTCTATATGTCTTTAGAGCCACCCATTTATTGTTTTGTTAGCTGGTTAAACCCACTCCAAATAGGCACACACTAATCTCTTTACCTCTGATCTCATGGAGGCAACCAAATCGTGTCTGTTTCTTGGAGTTTACATTTTGAAGACCTCAATCAAGTTCTTACCATTCTAGTTGCACTGGACTTCCAAATCTATGTCCAAGCTTTATAGAACTTATCATTACCAGTGGGAGAGATTGAAAGTTATATGGCACTTTTAAACAACGTTCCTTACCAGTCCTGTGGGGCAAAGTGGCTTGGTCAAGGTCATGTCAATGTCAAAAGGCATGTCAAGGTCAAAGGGCAATTTAAGATCAAAATGTCATTTTAAGGGTCAAAGTTCACTTCTATAGAGATCATTTCACGGTAAAAGATCATTTCAAGGTCAAAAGCCACTTTCAATGATGGCTGTTTCATCTAAAATTGTTACATCCTTGTCCCCAAGTACAACATATCAAAGATATTGCAAAACATTTGAAAAAATTGCATCTGTAGGCACACAGACAGATTTTCTGTGAAGCAAATCTTCTTTAGCAGTTTATATAATGTTCTTGCATGTGAATCATTGCAGTGGTGTCCAGGATGGGCATACCCGTTTAGAAGCAGTTCAAAAGTTTCGGGGGGCGTTGGGGGGGTGAGTGGATGTATGCAATATGCTATGTCGATACAAAAATAGAATGACTAAATGCTTGGCGCTCGGAATCTTCATTCCAGAATAACAGACAGCTTCTCTACTTTCCTCATTCACCCTTTCTGCCATTTCCACATTTAAAGAAACTTGTTTCCCTTGTGGTTGAAAAAAAAAAACAAGAAAGATGTTTAGGGGTTGCATCGACTGAAATGGCAAATCAGCCACAGTTTAGTGGTGTGGTATGGAAATAAGACAGGATGAAATCATATGTTAGCGGATTACGCCAATAATTTATTGCTATTCAAAATTAGTACAATGTCTTCAACGTATGCAGATATATTTATATTTAACAATAGTCCAAAAAAATCATATGCAAAAGGTCTACATTAAATCAAGTAGCGGATTGCAAACCATCTATCAATAATCTCGAAGCAGAGTGTAATGACTGGCGTATCAGTTGTGCAGTCCTCATCGTATCAGAATAGCGGTAAGGTTGGCTCTTGCACGCGTAGTATGTGTCTATATACCATCATTGCTGCCGTTCTACACGTCCGTAACTTTATGTACGTGCAACTTATAAAATAAAGCGACGAAAACCAGCATCAACGAGCCACAGTACCACCTCTTTCGAGACGCACGCTTATGCTTTATGTATTTGAGCGCCTTTCCCTGGACTTACGTCCTATTAAAATCGGGTAAGCCTCTCTCCCTAGATAAACACCCGTACCCTGAAGCAGATGAGCCACTCTACTTTTAAATGCATGTTCTATGTTTTGCGAGTACGATCTGTAGGTATACGCTCTGTGATGAAGGCAAGCTTTCAGATGTATGCTCTGTGATGAGTCCGTGGACTCATTATTTGTGCAGATTCAGCCACGCTTTGTAGACTGATGACCTGACTGAGCTAGGCTGAATAGTTACGTGACTGTAATGACTGAGCTATGGGCTGCAGATTGCTATTTTAAGTTTATCCGATCTATTATGTATGTCTATATGTATACATACTTGCATATATATTATGATATATATATATATATATATATATATATATATATATATACATATATATGTGTGTGTGTGTGTGTGTGTGTGTGTGTGTGTGTGTGTTTGTGTTTACATTTAGCTAAACGTAAGTTGAGCTGTTGGCTTCAGCACACAATCGCAGATGCCGAGCTGTTTGGTGGACGCCCTGTTGCAGAAGTCACGGCGCCGGCTCACGTGTTGTTTATGCCATATATGGTCCTGAATGCAGGTTACATCTGTTAGGAAATTACTTAGCTAAATGCCCTATCATATTGAAAATCGGTAGCTCCCAAAGGCGGTGCCTTTCCAGCGGTATAGGGCTTCTGCGGGGCATTGGTACATGGATTTGCCATGCTCATCGGCCCCACTTTGCGTTGTCCGTGAATTTAACTCCTTTAGTTCACTGAGCACTGGGTGTTTACGAGAAGGAGAGTGCGTACTGTTGATACGAAGATTGAAGTGAAACAAGCGAGTAACGTTCTGTGCCCTTCGCGGATGCTGTTGCCGAGTGGTGTCCTGTTTGTTTCTGGGCGCCGCACCACCAGCCGGCACTGTGCTTTGGTTCGTTGACACATTGCCAGAGAACCAACTTTCGTCACGCCTCTGTCCTTCCAGCAGCTGCTATCTCTTGTTCTTACATGTACATGGGAGTCAAACACAGTTAACGCCCAGCTTAACTCCCTAATGCCAATTTGCATATATCCTGTAGCTTTTCCCTAAAATCGAGACTCCGGGTATTCTCATGTCGGCTGTTGCATCTGAAGGGTATTTGTACTTCAGTAGCAGTGACACGAGCGGTGTAATGCTACAACATATAATAATATATGGCGAGTGTTGCAATGAAGCATACATTCCAATAGCAAGGCTGCGACAGCCATGAATGATTAAACATGAGAAGTGCAATGTGAAAAGTACATCAAATGAATAGTAACATACTAATTTTTTCACTTTACTCCCAAATGAATACCTGCATACACGCCACGCTTAATTACCACATTCAAATAGGAGGGGGCGTTCTATTCTAACTATACCAGTAAATGTCAAGAGATAAGGTGATCTTCTCTAGATATGTGGATCAGACAAGGGCTTGGCATGTGTAAAGTAATTGGAAGGTGACTTCGGATTTATGAGCCGGTCCCTAGCGAGACGTATCACAGACGAGTTGTCATATACTGGTATTGTATGAATGTAGCAGCACCAGTGCTGGGAGGAGAGTGATCAACTGGGAGACAACAGCACAAGTACCATAAACCACACCATAAGTTACGCGGAAGATTACCTTATACACCTGACGTGGAGTCTTTGTAGTGCCGCCGACATATACCTGGGAACATGCTTATTTGTCTTGTCTGTCTATTATGTGGTCTTAACGTAGTTTACACGGAAACCGATGACTCTGAGATGGATCTGGGGAAGTTATTGGATTCCACTTCACCTGAGGAGCTCATGGAGGTAAGGATCTTTGCAACCTCATGATGATAAAATCACATTTTTCGAAAGAAAACTAGTTGCAGCCCAAGTATTAATTTATTTCCATGGATGCGGGGACCATTTAGAGATGTTTTGCTAAGTGATACTCAAATGTTGATAATCAGGCTGTATGGACTGTGTACATGTTTCTATTGACATGTGTCAGTCAAATATCTCAATTTGTATCCGGACTACAATAGATCAAATTGTACAGCTTTAGGCGGGACTTACTTTATCGGTATCGTGCACATATGACACCTACACAAAAGAAGTTTTCGATTTGTTAGCCATTTGTTTATGGAAGAGAAAGCTATGACCGGTAAAATAGCTTTATTACCTTGATAGTATTCTTACTAAGTATGTACAGTTACGTTTGCTTTGTAGAAGCCGTGTCTTCTCGGTTAGGTCGTTTTTGCAATACTTTTTGCACCTGTTTACGGTAAGATAGGCAATACCTATAGGATATAGACACAAATTCTGTTGGATTTGTTGGTTGAGTTTCTCACCTGTTGGTCATGTTAACATGTACTATGCAACCTATTTTTCACATGTACACGACTTTTTATATGATGCAAACTTAGCGAATAAAACATTCACAGCGTTCACGTAAGAGAAATGTTTAAATCCCAGTCATGTTCAGATTTACTCATTATCCATTAATCCCATCAAACAGGTTTTTAAGATTGATTTGCTAAAGATGTTGGATTCCAAGAGATGATAGCCGTGAAGCACGTTTCAACAATATTATGTTATCTCTAGCTATGTTACATCAGAACTGTCAATGTCAACGTGAGCTATATATATATATAAAGCTCGCGTGATCTAATAAGCAAATGTCTCTACTTACGGTACAAGTACATAGTGTACACTATAATGTTTCAGCATGATACAGGCAGAACACAATAAACGCTGTGAAAAAAGGTTGAGGTAAGCGTAAGCGAAGTATACAACAGTGGTACACGGACAGCACTGAAAAACAGGAAGGATGTCATACTGAAACACCATCCAATTAAAAACCAACTCAGACAGACAAAAAAAAAAGAAAAAATACGATCAGTTTGTTTCAATAAATTACTTGCCCAGTACAACATCCTACAGAATGTCAATAATAAATGTGTTTGTATTTAAGTATATAGGCTTTTAAGATATGGTCTTATCGCTATTATTTTTCACTCTGTATCAAGATTAGTCGCACTGATTGTATCAGGTTGATGGATGTTAGGTCTTCGGTGTCACCTCCAATATCCTAAATAAGATATCTTTCTGTACCCTTAGTTGACCTTCATTGTGGCAACAGGTCTTAACATATTAATATTATATACATTGAGGAACTTTTGTATATTTACGTGGTAATGGATGGTTGCCGCTGGGTTCTAAACCTGTAATTGTTTTCCTCATTGGCAGTTGTAAGGATTACTCGAGTATGCAATCTGCATAAGAACAAACCATCAAAGAATAAACGTTGTCTTCCGTCTGAATATTGGAGGTCCACTTGTATGTTAGATATTTTTTTCCTTGACACAGGAGGCTATTGGCATGAGGAATGTCATCATGATAGGTCGAATCTGCCCCAACAAGGTTTCTGTTAACGGTCTAAGTTAAAAAGAAAGGAAAAAACACGGCAATGTACATCCGGACCATTCATTTGAGCGGGGGATCCTTTGTAATTAGACAAGTTCCAGGATATATTTAGTGAAGACGACCATACACACACACACACACACACACACACACACACACACACACACACACACATATATATATATATATATATATATATATATATATATATATATATATATATATAAAGCAATAATTGATTGTATGTATAATAGATTATTGCATCATCCTAACTTAGTACATAAAGTTATAGCTGCGTGGTATTATATCAGTCTTAATACTATACAAGTAATATCGGGTGCCATACATATACATATATATATATATATATATATATATATATATATATATATATATATATATATATATATATATATATATATATATATGTATATATATATATGTATATATATATATATATATATATATATATATATATATATATATATATATATATATATGTAATCATTTATTGCTTCTTTCTAACTTTGTATAAAAAAAGTTAAAGCTGCGTGGTATAGTATTCAGTATTAACACTATACAAATATTGTCGAATGTCAGCTTGCAGAACACGACTTTTGGGGACAAGGAAAAGTTCTGTTTTGTGCATCATGGAATATGATGTAAGATTGAGATAAAAAATAAAAAGTGGTTCTCTTACGGCTTCCCCTGTTCCCGTTTGGAGCCAGAACACTATGTATCCCCTGCCCACAAAAATCGAGTACCCAGCGAGACTTCATATAAATGGTCGTTTGATTGTGGCGTTCTGATCACCAGTTGTGGCGAAGAAACAAATTCCCTAGATTGGGCTAGCATGGGGCAGCATGATGTCAAGAGGGGCACCCTGTTAGGAATATGGAACTTTAACATTGGCTTCATAAGTGGGACAGTGAGCGTTATGTGTTACACCCGTAAAGCCCCGCAGATCAACTTGATAAAAGATACTGACGCCATGTGTTAATATCTCGTTGGATACTCAAGTATACCTTGCTGCAAGGCCACCGTATGTGTTAAAGACATCCTAGCAAATAAAGTGGGTGGGTGATAGGGAGGTCGACTTGTTCACCCCAATTACCACATCGGGCACAACCTGAAGCAACCAACTGAAGATAAGTACCATCTCGACCAGCGCGAATCTATGGCATTATCTTGAGCAGTTGTGCGAGGGTGTATCTTTTACTATACAACAACCTGTCCTTCTCAATCAAATGTAATTTGCATTGGTTCATAAAGGGATATAATTCTACATGCGTTTCTTCATCAAAGTAGAAATGTCTACATTGAAAATTGGAGAACAGCAAAATAAGTTTGAATGCGAAAAGTGGTCTTTGTTCAAAATGCTGGTTTTCCTTGTGCTGATTTTTGGTTAGCTGACTTGTTAGTGAAAGAAATTTACAGCATGTGATCCGCTCATCGTTCGGCACAGGCGGCTATGCATTCACATTTTCAATTTTTAAGAAATCGTTTACCGTGCCCCATATTTTCATTCGAAATCTTAAAAATTCGCCTTGCAGATACCGCTGGGTCAAGTGCTATGAAGTTGCATAGGGACACTTCATGATTCCCACAGACGCTCCGCTGTTCAGCAAGTGGCTTTGTGATCTTGTTTTCATTGTTTTGGCCAGCTGACTTATCAGTCAGCTGAGCTCATGTGGTGTTTAGGCATCCCTGGTCCATCGGCGTGCACGTTTCACATTTTCGACATCTTCTTCAAAACTACTGGCCAGATTCACCTCAAACTTGGTGGGAATGTACCTTGGATGGGTCTCTACCAAGTTTCTTCAAGTGGTTACGCGCCAGTGTTTTTTGGTTTTTCTTTTAATGATTTTTGGTTCCCTTTGGGAAAACCTTAAAAAATCTTCTTCTCGGAAATCGCTCACCCTGTTGTTTGATAAACAGTCCTAGGGACTCCAAGTTCTTAGTTTGTTCACCAGGTCAAAGTGCATTTTTTTTCACATACGGCGCTGCGTTTTTTATGATTTTTATGTGATTTTGCTATTTCGACTTCTTCTCTAGAACCGTCACTCAGATAAAGCGCAAACTTGGTGGATATGTTCCTTGTGAAAGGGTCAAACAACGTTGTTCACTAAATGGGACTGCTGTGGATTCCTGATTTTAAACGTTTTTTTTTCCCCAATCCTTGTACTTATCGGTAAATACACCTTTCCTACCGATTACTATATATGTCAATGGGCATTCTCATGCTTATTCACATTTTAGACTTCTTTTCTGAAACCGTCATCCAGATTGACTTCAAACGTGGTGGCAATGTACATTGGATGGGTCTCCACCAAGTTTGTTCAAATGGTCATGCTGTAGTGATTTTTTGATTTATTTATTTTCTTTCTTTCTTTCTTTCTATTTTTCTTTCTTTCTTTCTTTCTTTCTTTCTTTCTTTCTTTCTTTCTTTCTTTCTTTCTTTCTTTCTTTCTTTCTTTCTTTCTTTCTTTCTTTCTTTCTTTCTTTCTTTCTCTCTTTCTTTATTCATTTATTTATTTACTTACTTATTCTTTCATTCATTCATTCATTTATCTATTTATTTATTTATTTATTTTTGGGGCAAATGTTGAAAAATCTTCTTCTCCAAACCCGTTCATCCAATTCCTTTGATATCACACCTGGACACTCCTAGCGGCTCAATCCGGTTCCTTAATTTGTTGCAATTTTTTTCCCCTATTTTTTAATGATTTTTTTTTTTATGTGTTTTCGCTATTTTCCATTTCTCAAGAACCATCACTCAGGTTAAGCTGAAGCTATGTGGATATGTTCCTTGTGAAAGGGTCAGACAAAGTTCCTCACTAGGTGGCACTGCTGTGGATTCCTGTTTGTTAACGATTTTTTTTTTTTTTAAATTCGGGTACTTCAGTAAATGCACCTTTCCCACCGATTACTATGCAAGTCAATGGACATTCTGATGCTAATTCACATTTGGAACTTCTTCGAAGAAACTGTCAGTTAGATTGACTTTAAACCTGATGGCAAGAGACCTTGGGTGAGTCTCTCCCAGGTTTGTTCAAATAATATTTTGGACAAAATCTTTAAAAAAAGTTTTAAAGTGAGTTTTAGACCTTGACCTCATTCCGAAGGTCACAAGACATCTGACATGAAATTTATTGTTCACGTGCTAACTGGAAACCTACTTTGAAGTAGAACCTAGATGTTGCAAATGTTAATGTTTTCTGTGCAAGTCAACCTTGACCTCCATTCTGAGGTCATAGTGCAACATGCATCTATTTTCATCTTCACTATGACTTGAGCACTGCTTGAAGTGGGACCTTAATGTTGCACATGTTAATGTTCTTCCACAAAGGTCAGACTTACTCAGTACATTTATGGGTAACCTTGATACTATCCCAAGTTCACAGAGCCACAACTGTGATGGATCTCTAGGTCAGGTGAGCACAGGCTGTTCACAAAGCCCTCTTGTTATTTTTCTTTTTTCTTTTTTTTTCTTTTCGTGTTTTAAATAGTCTTTGACTTCTTTTGAATGTTGGCGATTGGATTCTCTTCGAACTAAATGGCGGTGTTATCTAATGTAAATTCTGCAGAACTTCAACCCTGGGTGGTACTGCTGCTATTTTCTTACTTGTAATGATTTTAGAAAAAATAAATGTTTAGCCTGGCCCACTGGTTATTAGCTTGAAGGATAAATCTGCACCCGGCGCCTTGTCACCTGTTCATCAATAATTCACATTTGCAGCTTTTTCCCCAGGAACTGTGTTTGCAGTTTTCCTCCCAAACCAGATTCACTTCAGACATGTCTTGGACAACGTTGCAAGGTTAGGTCAGGTGTGCACAGGCTGCCATTGCTGCTCTGCATTTAACATGTCAGGCTTTCATTAAAAAAAGTTGAAATGTCAGTCACAATCACAAAAAATATTTGACTTAGTCTCTCTCTCTCTCTCTCTCTCTCTCTCTCTCTCTCTCTCTCTCTCTCTCGATATATATATATATATATATGTGTGTATATATATATATATATATATATATATATATATATATATATATATATATATATTTCTCTCTTATATGCGTGTTGCTGCAAAACAGAGCAGGTATTCTCATTTCTCAAGGATAAGACTGCAGAAATGAAGTATTTGCAATGCCTCACAGTATATAAAAAATTAAAGCACCATAAAAAATAGTTACAGACATTAAAATCTTTACCATATAGCCACAAATCCTTTTGGTGATGTTAATGGATAGCACATAGCAGGCTGTTCTAGGCCTGGGTGGCTCGGTGCTTGTGTGGCCAGATGACCCGACCTGGATCTGCAGTTTCTGACACCCCGTCAAGACAATCGCCGCAATGTTCATATTGAAATCGATGCCGTTGCTATGGAGGAAATTCTTTACATCCGCAGAAGATTTGGCACAATTACTTATTTTGACAATGTCACTTGCATTGTGTACTGCTGGTATTGGAAAACTTCATATCCGTGGAAAACTCCGTATATTTCTCTCTTTGACAATGGTCGCTTAGATTGCATGTTATTTATTGGGATATCGGTCTTAATTGGTCTAAGTGGAAAACTCAAAATATTTCTTTCTTCCACAATGTCCCTTAGATATATTATACTAATTGTTGGAATATCGGTCCTAATTTATAAGTATTTCGGCACTTGATTGACCATTTATAACTCACTTCTGACAAGCATCACTGGTATGCTTTCGTTCACATCCTGCCTACGCGACGTGACATTGGACCATTTATTGACACTTTTCAGGATCAGGTACATGTAATAACCCATCAACATTGGACAGCAAATTTAAGTCAAAACGGGAGGCCAGCTAGCACACGTGACCTTCATTCAATTTTAGAAACAGGTAAATGGTGATGAGTCTAATAATTTAATTTTTAATGAAGCAAACGTTCAAACATAAAAAATAGGACTTATGATAGAATTTTGCGAACAGTTTTGAGCCAGCTGATCGTATTCTGTCTTTCAAGTAGCCTTTTTTTCACCTTACGGAAAGCACTGACTTATTCCATGTATTTTGTGTCACTTCCATTTTAGTTCCAGTAAATGACATACCAGCGGAAATGCAAAAATGTAGACAATGTGGACCAGATTTGTCTAGAATAGTACAAACAGACAACCCCGGTCAATATATTGTGTTTAAATTATACACACAAATATCAATTTTGTATTCACAAGTCATATTCTGGTTGATATCATATCATTAAATCTGCTGTTAGCTCAGGTAGTTTTCAGTTTGCTGGGCTAAATGGAGGGTGATGCGCCCATCGTGCGTTGTTTGTCTAATTTTACATTTTTGACTGCTCAGCAACCGCAGTTGCACGAAGCCACTCTCAATTTTCGGCATATACCTCGGCTGGGTCTCTGCGAAATTTGTTCAAATTCTCACCATTTTGAAAATTCGTTTTCTTTTGCATTCTTTTGAAACACTGGGAAGGTACCTTTGACTCATTGTCCACCAAAGTGTGGACAAGGGGGTTCTGTTATAATTGTACTCCACTATCCTTTGATTCTGAAAAGCACATACATTAATTTTGAATTAGGGCATACATGTTATGAGAAAAACTAGGCCACTAGTATTTGGGGCAAAGATCTATGCATTTTCCATAAATGTTTGGGCTGTGGTATATTTGGCCCTTTACAATACTAGTTTGACATATTGTGATATTCAAATAAATCTATGTCTTAGTAAGATTATGCCACTGGATCAAATTTGTAGATCAGTGATATCCATATACTATCAGTTCAGCTGAGCCTTGCTGTTTTAAACTAGAGCTAAAAGCTTATGCTCAGTGCAGTTCAGGCTTGGACGTATTTCGGACGAATATTTCTAATTGAGCCTAGCACGGGCTATTCACAAAACCGTCTTTTTAGCTCAGCTGACATATCAATCAGCTGAGCTTTTGTGACGGTCTGTCGTCTGTCGTCCGTCCGCCCGTCTGCCGTCCGTCGTCCGTCCACAATTCACATTTTCGACTTCTTCTCCAAAACCGTCAGCCAAATTCACGTCATACTTGGTGGAGATATGCCTTGGGTGGATCTCTACCAAGTTTTTTCAAATGGTCACGCTCCATTGATTTTTGGATTTTTTATGATTTTGTTCTTTTTGGGGGCAAATCTTAAAAAATCTTCTTCTCCGAAACTGCTCACCCAATTGCTTTGATATCCCATAGGGACACTCCCAGGGACTCCTACTTCCTACTTTGTTCACCAGATGGCGCTGCGTTTTGTAATAATTTTTTGTGTGTTTTTACTATTTTCGACTTCTTCTCCAAAACCGTCACTCAGATTAAGCTGAAACTTGGTGGATATGTTTCTTGTGGAAGGGTCGAACAAAGTTGTACACCAGGTGGCACTGCTATGGATTCCTGATTTTTAACGATTTTTTCAGTTCGGGTACTTGTCGGTAAATGCAGCTTTCGTATTGATTACTATGTAAGTCAATGGAAATTCTGATAATTATTCACATTTTCGATTGCTTTTCCAAAACCGTCATCCAGATTGACTCTTAACTTGGTGGCAATGTACCTAGGGTAGATTTCTACCAGGTTTGTACATAAAGTCACGCTCCATTGATTTTGGGAGTTTTAATGAATTATTTTGTTCTTTTTCTGGACAAATCTTAAAGAATCTTCTTCTCCACAACCGCGCACCCAATTGCTTTGGTATTACACACGAACACTCCTAGGAACACATAATTCTTAATTTGTTCACCAGGTGGTGCTGCCTTTTTTTCATTTTTTTTAATGAATTTTTGTGTGTTTTCGTTACTTGTGACTTCTTCTCCAGATCCGTTACTCAGATTAAGTTGAAACTTTCTAGATATGTTCCTTGTGAAAGGGTCAAGCAAAGATGTTCACTAGGTACCACTGCTGTGATTTGTAACGAAATTTTTCAATTCGGGTACTTATCGGTATCCAATTCAATGGATATTCTAATGATAATTCACATTTTGGACTTCTCTAAAGAAACTGTAGTTCAGATTCACTTCAAACTTGGTGGCAATGTATTTTTGGTGGGAGTTCACCAAGTGTGTTCAAATTGTCCTTATCCAGTGATTTTTGGACTTTTTATGTTTTTTTTTCGAAAATCTTCAAAAAAAGTTTTGATATGAGAGTTTAACATGGGAATTTCTTGTAATGGTTACAACTTATATAATTTTGGCCAGATTTGTGCAAAACTTGGTAGGGATGTACCTCTTATAAGTGTCTACCTATTTTGTGCAAATGGTCATGCTCCAGTGATGTTTGGAGCTTGACCTAATTCCCAAAGTCACAGGACAACTGACATGAAATTTGCTGTTCACTTGATAACTTGGGATCTGTTTTGAGTTGTGACCTTGATGTTGCACATGTTAATGCTTCTCCATGAAGGTCATGCTTAGAAAGTACATGAGTGCCCTTGACATGGTTTCTGGGGTCACAGTGCAACATACATGAATTTTACTTTTCACTGTAAGTTGAGAGCTATTTCAACTGGGACCATGATGTTGAACATGTTAGTGTTCTTCTATAAAGGTCAGACCTACTCCGAACAAGGGTGACCTTGATCCTATCCCAAGTTCACAGAGCCACAAGTGTGATGGATATGTAGGTCAGCTGAGCATGGGCTGTTCACACAGCCCTCTTGTCTAAACATTGCGCTCATATGTATTGAAAGTCCGTGAGAGAAGCCCAAAAGACCTTGGAATAGGGGTGGGATGGCAAAAGACACAAAATGCATTTTTTTCACTTGGCCAAAGTGTTTCGGCAAATCTGTCTGGCAATTGCTAAATCTTATGTATGGATACGTTGGCAGGCTTGTTACTATGATCAATGTTTCCTCATTTTGTCGTCTCTGCTGCTCAGAGGGACTGAAGGCTAATGTTATGGGACACATATATCATCAGATACACAATGTTACTCAGGTGCAGTCAGCTGTAATTAATTTGACATCAGGTAAAAAGTTTAAGCCGAATAAAGATAACACATGAAAGTGTAATCTAACTCGTGTGCAATGCAAATTGTATATATGCTCGAGCAAGGACATTCGGGGTCTATATCATTGTACACAGTTTTATTGGACATTCATATTTACAAGGTTAATTTTTATGACAGAATGCAGAGTGCTCCAATGTGTCCAGCCGGTATACATGTATATCAATGTGTCCAGCCGGTATACATGTATATCAATGTGTCCTGCCGGTATACATGTATATCAATGTGCCCAGCCTTTATATATCAACACAACAAAAAACCGTGTCCAACACTTGCATATAATGACTACTGTAAATGATAGAAACAATATTTATTTCTTCCTTAAAATTGTATTACACACCTTTTATTTGGGACTGTATAACGTGTATTATTATTTTTTTTCTTTATTTTCTGTATTATTATTTATTTTCATGCCATATTGCCTATCAATCTGTCTTCTGATGACTCCGATGCTTGTGCAGTAGCATAATAATAATAATAATAATAATAATAATAATAATAATAATAATAATAATAATAATAATAATAGTAATAATAATAATAATAATAATAATAATAACAATAACAATAATAACAATAACAATAACAATAATAACAATTATTTTTATTATCATTTTTATTATTATTATTATTATTATTATTATTATTATTATTATTATTATTATTATTATTATTATTATTATTATTATTACTATAACATAGTGTTGTTGTAAATGTCAACTATAACAAAGACTGAAGATTCTTTTCCTTGAGGCCAAATAGCCGTATTTCCTTCCCATGGTGATGCACAGAAACACAGAAGCAAGCCACCCCAATGAGGGCTGGTATCGATGCGCTACCTCTACAATGAAACTAATTCCAGGAACCATCTCTAAAACTCATAGAAAACTGTCAGATATTTTTAATAACGCTAACCAGAACAGCGGTACTGCTGCGGAGACTTAAAATGGTATTGATTAGCTGGTCTGGATAATATGTTCACCGTCACCATAAACGACATACAAAGCGTTCTTTGTTTCATACCTAACAACTCTTCAACAGAAGTGCTCTTTTACGGACAATGTAACGTTTGATCACTAATGATAACAAAGTTGAAACTGTTAGAATTAATTTGCCGATTCCAAGCGCGTGCAGAAGTTACATATCTCTGCGGAGTATTGAATATTCATTTACTCATTCATCTAATTGAGGTTTCGTCTGGCAAAAAAAGTTTACAAAAGAAACATTTCTCACCAAAATTTCAAGTGAAATATCAAATGATTGGCACAATTATAATAATTCAAAAAACGAACAGATGAGCGATTTGTTTTTAGTCAGTACTTAAAGTAAACGAAACTAAAGACCATCGAAAACAAATGTAATTATTGCCATTGATGACACATTACATCTCCTTATGCTGAGAATGGATGTTTTTCTGTCAATACCAACCAGTCTGGAATGCTTATGTCAAACACAGGAAGATTGTCCAATTTTTGCGAACAGTACCACCGTGATTGGTCTTTTTACTCTATCGAGGATAACATTACAAGTAATAGAATATCGTGAATCGATAAATTGAACAGACTGTTGTTGGCAGAACAACTGAAGTCATGCGCGAAAATTTATCGCAAAACCTTCACTAGAAGTATGACGAAAATATTGCACACTCAAATATTTAGTCCATTCTTAAACTGCTTTTGGCAAATAGGTGTGCACAACAAGACTCGCTGGTTATGAATTTTTGCTTTGTAATTATGCTAATACAGCTGGCGCCTCCTGTGCAGGCCGTTGGTACCACTTGACGGGAACTTTACTGGCTACACCATTTGAGATGACACATGATCTTTACTGGATACACACATCGGTTGGCAATGCTTAAATGAAAATTAGTACTATCGGGGGGGGGAGGGAGAGAGAGAGAGAGAGAGAGAGAGAGAGAGAGAGAGAGAGAGAGAGAGAGAGAGAGAGAGGAGAGAGAGAGAGAGAGAGGAGAGAGAGGAGAGAGAGAGAGAGAGAGAGAGAGAGATGAGGAGAGAGAGAGAGAGAGAGAGAGAGAGAGAGGAGAGAGAGAGAGAGAGAGATGCCTCGTTGCATTGTGTGCATGGATGTTTGGAGACATCTGGAGAGAGCTGTGACAGTTTACAGTGACATTTTGGCTGTTTAGTTCATGACACCTGAATTAATTATGAATATCCTGTGATCCCAAAACTTTTTCTGCAGTAATATACGTTCCATATACTTTATACTTATAAGCGAAGGAGACACAAAAGTAAACCTTGGTTAACTTCGAGACGGAAGAAGCAAGTTATATTTTCCGTGTTTCACGCAGGTTTGCAAAGCCAGACATTCTCTTTTCTGAACATTCTCTCTTTTATTATTTCTGTAACCAAAATTTCTCAAGATAAAGATGTCAATGTAATTTCAATTCATCAGTTTGTGATTTAGCCGCATCCAATGAAATGATCATAAAAATTCAGAATTTTTTGTTCGAATTAGGCACACTTTGAAGATGTCTGACCATTTCAAAACTGTTGTAGTTGAAGCATCAGTCAAGTTTTAATTAAAAGGATTGTCTCCAGGGCACGTTTGATTTTAGATTTTGCCAATTTTCAACGCAGAATATTTGATTTAATAAATGGCTCTGTTGTGAGTTGTATGGTCAGGGAGATGGATGATTGAAAAAGCACTATTATAATAGTTTCAGCAGTTGAAAGACTTTTCATCATAATCAAAGGCCCGTTCTTTTATTTTTATTTTTAAAGTACGACTTAAAATTTGATTCTGTGCAAGTAACGTGGTAAATGATGCCATAAGCTTACATTTAATCTTAGATCATAAGCATTTTACACGCAAACTGCAGGTAACATTTCACCTGTTCTAGCCCATTGTGCCTTGCATAATAAAGGGAACATTTTTATTACGTATTCCATATATTATTTATTTGGATGGCGAGGGTTTTTTACGCTTATTCAATTCCGTATTCTCAACTTACAGAATCTTTATATGGTTTTTGCTTTGCGGATAATGCCAACAAATAAGTCATAAAAGTCAGCGTCTGGCTTATTCGCATTGCATCGCATGACGAGCAATCAATAGGTACAAGGGTCGGCTGACTAAGTCGGAGCTGCAGCTCTTTGCTTTCCCTTCTGGATTGATGTTTGTTAGTGTTATCCTTCTCAGTATTCCACAAAGACCGAACCTTCCAGATTGTCACTTGTCAATATTGTCCTTCTTGACATTCCACAAATACCGTCGTATGGCCAAAGACGCTTGTTGCAGGGGACGTGCCTTGCTGATGGTGGCCAGTCGAGCCTGAAGTCCCCAGTAAATGACGGTACAACGGGCCTATGGTCCCTTGGGACAGCTAAAAAACAGACACCAATGTAAACCTATAGGGTGTCGCCTGATTAATACAGGGATCCTAGACATGCTTTAAAAATTGTCCAATCGTCTGGTTTGGTGCCTGCACTATCCATACACCAAGTTCTTTCTTGGTAGTGGACAAGGATTCAAGTCATATCAGCCACAAAGTTTACAGCACTTGGCTATTTGGTGGTATGTCGAGGGAAGTGGCTTTGGCAGGATGTGGTCTTAGTCCTTTTTCAGGCGGCTTTGTGCACATTATTCGTTTTTTTTTTCTTTTGGCTTCCCACTAAACGTCACGGGAGCTGTATCCAAATTCTTCACAAATTCTACGTCACTGAAGCATTTCTGCACAGAATGAAGAATTTGACATGCCATGCAAAAGTGATGTTGCTGATTTTTCAGTACTTTGTCCGTGTTTCTGAAAATTACGTCGTAACTTTGATATGTAGTTCTGACAAAATTTTCGTTTGATCAGCTACCTTTATTCCGGGCAACTGTTGGTCCTTGACATTTGACAACGTTAAAAGCTCTTCATCCACTCATATGAAGCTGTGGAACCAATTATATGCCTTCGACTTCCTAAACCAATTAAAGTTACCCCTCATTTGAAGTTCTACTAAAATAAACCGTTTGTCGTACCGGGGAGATTAACCCTTGAGCAACACACCTGAATAGAATTTACTGACCTTTTTGGGGGTGGATGGGTGGTTGGTGGTAAATATTAGCCTTTAATTTGTCACCTCATCAATATGCAAAATGATGGCTCTTTTTACGTATATATATATATATGTTCAAGATACGTATTGCTCAGTGTTTCCTACTTATATTATGGGAAACGTTATCAGACATATGCATCCGGTGTGTTTGGGTGATAACAACCAAAAACATCTTTTACTCTGTGGGCTTCACATAGAAATTTACACCCTTGCAACATTGAGAGCAATGCATTTAAACTAGGATTCTGAGAGGCTGAGATGAAGAAAATGTCAGAACCTGGTGTCATGTGTGCTATGGATACATTATCCGAAACGTGATGGCTTTAAGTAAAGGCGCACGCGGTGAGAGCGACTGAATAAAATCGTCGATCTCTTTCCCGCATATCGTTTAATTTGCATTTTTTCAAGTAAGAAAATAATGTGAATAATTGAGGAAGTCTTTTCCTGCAGTTCAGCAGAAGCATTCTTAACGGCTGTAGTTATTCTATAAGAGTTACCGGCAAAGTGCACAAAAGTGATTTTTGTAAAAAAAAAAAAAAAAAATAAAATAATAAATTCAAATTTACTGCAAACCACAGATCAGAGCAGTAGACATATGGTTATGGTCAATATACAGGTCTCGTGATGAATTTATGTCGAAGACTGCAAGCAGCCAATCTTGATTACATATCAAATCCATAATGTAGTTGTCATGATAAAGTGTTGTGTCAACTAAAGTGTAATATGTGGTTCGGGGCAAAACTTTCAATTTGTAATGTATGTTGTTCTCTTGATTTATATTTCATTCATTGGCACATTTGTGATTTAACACGAGGAGTCACAAAATAAATTTCATATTGTACAATATTAAAACCACCTTAAAAAAAGACGATATCCACTACTATTACAATCTGGGTTCTATCATTTGCAAGATAACAGCCGTTATTGTAGAATGGAGGCACTCACATCAGTGGCAATTGCAATTTAGGCCTTTCCCCACAGGTGGACCACTGTGCCCAGTGATTCACCTGCAATGCCTAGAGAAGCCCCCGTGCTGGGATAAGACTACCAGATTGCATTGTTTTAACATAGGCACTTGCCACAGAGCGGGGTTTACGTGGTAAAAGAACCTGAATACCTTAGCTGAACAGTTTAGTAGGGAAGGAAATGGCCTCTGATATATTGATGAAACCTTTCATGAAATGATGAACTTATAACAATAGGTTAAGACTATTTTAGGGTAGTAAAGCTTGTCTATTCAGTGAAGTGTCTGCCATAAGGCATAACTGAAACAATGGTGTTTTGCCCTTTTAAACAGCACACTTGTATGAATGGTTATATGCCGCACAGCCATATGCTGTGGCATCATGAGCACATGCTGTCAAAATGTACTTAGTTTAAAGGTTTCACAAACTACAGGTAATTAACCACACAGGTGACAGAAACCTATGCATATGTTGTGGTCAGTGCACAGATGCTGTATGAGGGTCTCATTAATTTTGCCTGCAAAAGGTTTCTACCATCTTCAAGTTAAAAATGCTTGGTACATTACCGATATTGATACCCATACTTATCAAACATTTTTACAATTTATGTTAATGTTGCTATAATTGACCTCAAATTTACTCTGAAGATTGGTACTTTTAGCATACATTACCCTATGCCTACAAGTGTCCACCCCCGCTCTCTCCAGTCAGCTGGAGGTGAGAACATTCTATGCTTTGCTGGATCTGTAAAAGGAGTCACAACTTTGGTTCAGCTAGTATGATCTACTTACTATTTACGTCCTTGTATTTATAACCCTATAGAGCTCTCTGTAATAGATACTATTGGGGTTTGCTTTTTCGTATTTGTACTACTTTACAATGAAGACCTTTTTCATTTCAGGTGTAGCTGGACATAATCTATAGAGCATTTGCTCAAGTTCAAAATTAATGCATTTATTACGCGTATGAAAATGCCAAAGGTAAAAAAAATATAAAACCAAAACAAAATTGATGAAGGCAAACAAAACAAACAGACAGCAAAATGCATAAAGAGAAATAACAGGAAAGGTGTATTTGTTGCAAAATATTATTCTCAGTTAAAAGACTGAAACATGCGAAGGTAGAATTTCTCACCCTGCTGATGTGTGTATCATGTTTTCCCTATTTACAAGAAACAAAGAGCTGACATCGGTGTTATGTCTGCAGGGATTCCGTTCCAATGTACATGGCAGAGGTGACAAAAATGCAATTAATTTAGGTTAAAAAACAATTCCTCCTTTGCAATCTGAAATAAACCGAAAGTATGGGGCATATTTCCATTGTATTTAGACACCAGGAAATACCGAAATAGACAAGAGCACTCTAAAGATTTGACGAAAGTCATCATTTCGGAGAGAAAAAATTGCACGGGATGTATTTCTGCGATACGATATGTGTATCCTATGATTACACTATACTATAGAGATCCCATCAGTATTCCTTACACCGACCTTTGGAAATCTGCTGAAGCGGCCGTTGTTAATGGAGTTGATCTGATCAAAGGGCACTCATCTGATGCCTGAACATGCCAACCAGAAATGGAACTTAGTTGAAAACATGTGTCGCTCTATAAAACATCGAAGATGCTTACAGGTAGAATAATGTTTTCATAAAAAAGATTTGGCTACTATTGTTTAAGAATATACAAAAAGATATGACAATGTAAAACAAGAATAATGTGACAGTCCTTTGCTCAGCTGACTTGGCACTCAACGTTATAACAAATAACCATTCTTCGCTAAGCCATTTAAATAACCAAATATTCATAACACTATGATTTCCAAGATAATTACAAAACATTTTCTATCTAATTATAACATTATCTGCAGGAGAAATAGGTTATATGTACATGAAAAGTAAATACCGATAATTTCTCATGCAAAATTTGATTTATTAATATGAAATGGCATGAACCTTTCAAGCTTTGAGTGTGAATATTGACATAACGGAATAGTTCCTTCAGTTTCCCGCTTCCTCCACAGGATTAGTAGTCAAACGCAAAACAGTCGGCTCCAAGTCACAAGATTGCCACATGAGTGGGTAAATTAAGTTAAGGTCAGTCGTATGTAACATGATCATTATACAGGACTACCATGATATGCAATATCATATTGGCTAGGCAAATATACCGAGAAATGCCGAGGGTAAGATGCAGGGAGCCGTATCTTGTCGATTTTTGGCAGAAATGTTGAGGCAAAGATGCAAAGAAAAATCTTCTCGGCGGTTTTGAGCTTTCTTCCGAGAAGTGCCGATGTAAAAATTACAGGGTGTAAGTGCCTTGCCGTTCCTCGATGTTTTCGCCTAGGAACACCAAGGTTCCTATTAAAATGACAGTACCTCGACATTTCTTGGTATTTGTGTCCAGAAACGCCGAGGGTATGCGAAAGACAGACAGATAGCTGAGAGAATGATTTTCATTTGGGGGGGGGGGGGGCAGAGGAGGGGAGGGGGGATTTCTTTGGCGTTTCGCAGCAAACATTGAGTAGGTTGGCAGTTTCTCGACGTTTTGCTTCTCCTAAAATCATGGCATGACAAGATTCACACTTGAATCGCGAAAAAAGACAAAATAGTTCTGAGGTGGAACGTGTCTCTTCGCATACTTTAGTTACCATTCTAAAAATACAGTTTCTATGTAAACATGAGACTTGTGTTAAGCTCACCCACATGCAAATCCAACGTAGCCCTTACAGAAGACCACCATCATGTACATTAGCAAAATTCTGGCAAACGAAAAAGTCACTGACGTTGTCCTACATGTTAACCTTAACTTGGGCATGACAACCTACAAACAATAACTTTCATAAAAGATGCGATTTTCTTCACATGTGTTTGGCTCTTCTACATGGCCAAGAGGTCTCTTCATAAAACAGCAATTATGCTTTTGGTCTGTGACTTTTTTTATCTCTCTCACCTCAAATACATAAAAAATATAAACTTATACTGTGCTTAAATAAGACTAAGACATTTGCAAATAATTGCGTATGTATGGTATTGTAAGAGAGGGAATAGAGTCATTGAGTCTGTATCTCATTGTCATACTGCGTTTTTTAATGAGTGACGACAAGGTGCAACGTTAAAAAATGGTGTTGGAAAATGCCGCCATTTTTCTACCGGGTTTTGCTAATGGCGGCAATACGCATGCACCAGTACACAGCTTGAAGTATTTATCAGAAAGTTCGCAATAATATCGACAAATGAGGAGTGTGTTTGTTGTTCATTTATACTGATCATAGAATGACACAGAAAGCAAATTCATAAGTTGTAATGTTCAACCCAAGCGCCTATATATATATATGTACCTTATATAAAGGTGTTTGGCATAGAAACATGTACCTTTCAGACGTACTGATTTTTCCTGAATGTGGTGAGATTTCTCCCAAAGCGATTGCCATCTCCTTACCGATGTTCTTATTTTCAGTTTTTCCTGATGACAGAACACCAAGTACTTGGATTAGAGTAACATATACTCGCTTGTAGAAGCGCGTGCGATGTGCTAAGGATATAAAGACATATAAGCTGTGGGCACGTGTATAATCCCATTGAGGTATGAACGGAATACTATCACTAATTTGTTTATGCCCCGAATCATGTTTTAGAGGTCTAATGCACTTGTATTGACACTCTACCTGTTTTCTTAGACTGAATATAAATATTAATGTTGGAAAAGAATTCTCAAATTTTAATTCAAGTTTACTTTTGACGTTTCTTTCGTATGAGCGGGTATTCGGTATCATAAAACACTACACACACACACACACACACACACACACACACACACACACACACACACACGTGTTCATTCAAGTGACGGAACGTGCCCCTTATATTGTGTATTGTACCCTCAGAAAAATGAAACATCTGCATTTTGCTTTTTGATGGTGC
>CAXHWN010000267.1:0-35000 GCA_964020975.1 Hermodice carunculata | reverse complement strand
CACAGAGAATTAATTTCGACCTGACTGAACAACCGTGTGACATCCAGTGGTCAGACTGGGTTCAGGGCATGTGTTACACTCTGCACTTTATCAGAGATGCCAACTCTCCCTCATAATCAGGAACAGTCCCTGAAATTAGCTTGGCATAACAAAATGATGATGACGGTACTCTCCATACACACTACATGACACTCTGGTGACATTACTATACCATGTACAGTGAAACCTGGCCTGCATAACTTACCCACAGGGACGACCAAACTGTGGTCCCTAAAGACAGGTGGTCTCTCACAGCAGGTATAAATAACATAAAAGGTTCCAAGTACACTATCTTAAAATGGCAGTGTTTCATGGCAGGTGGTCTCTCATTGGAGTGGTCTCTAAGGAAGGGATGAATGTGCAGAATCTCTTTAGAGACCATCCCATTCCATGACCACCTGTCTTCTAGGACCATATTGACCACTGCCTGCTTTAGGTAACCACTTTTAGAGTGACCCCATGGGTGTTCTCTATAAAAAAGGGACTTACCACAAATGTATAGTGTATAACGTACCATCTCAACATATGTTGGTACCTGGAATAAATCTTCCATGAGAGATTGAATGTCTCTTTCAACACATTTGATTACATTTCTTTGTTACACGTACCTTTACCCACGTTTCAGACCATCTGCCAATCCCAACAGAAACAGTACCATGGTACAATAAAAGTAAAATACAAGATTTTGAGAATGGTTCAGCTCTGTTTTGGGCACTGACAACTCTGTCAAGTTTTTTTCTGTGGGAACTATTTACAGAGGACTTTCATTTACATGCCCACCTCGTGTCAGTTTGTTTTGTATTTGTAGCACATCAAGTAATCTGCCAGTCACTCTGTGTTTATTTTTGTTTCAAATGTTGAAAACAAAGATGCAAGTCTTAATCAGCATTTTTTTTCAAGGATCTTAATCATTTGAATTTCAAATAATTTTATGGCTCCAGTAAAATATAGAAGAAAAGAAACTGTGGCATTTTGCCTGCAAATGGAAGTTGGATAACATCACATTTAAAAGTATTTGAGATTATGATCATTGTGAAACTATCAGGGTATATATGTATGAAATTACAAAGACAAAATATAACTTAATATATTTAGAACCACATTTCAGTAAGAATCACCACCAAAAAATTTATGCAAAAAACTGTTTTTGTATGAATCATAGCATCACACACTTTGCTACCAAGCTGGTCGACCGAGATCATAAATGGGTGTTGCAAAGTGGTCATTGTTGAAAACTAGAAATAACTTTTGGCAGGCACACTGTGTTTCTTGACTTATAATGTAAGACTCGGGTGTTTTTTTCCACAATAAGTAATAATTTATCTTGTGCGCTTCACAAATAGCTCAGTATTGATCTGTATTTGAATGTCAATAAAATTTTTATTTACTTACTAAGAAAGGAAAACATCAAAAGTAAAAGCGGAATTGGCAAAAGTGTTCAAAAAGTTTTAATGTAAGTATATGAGAAAATAATACAGGCTCTCTACCTACACAATACAGAATAATTTAAAATTGGCATTTGTTTTGGTCTTTATGCTTTGTGTTCAGCATTAATTACTTCATGTTCATGTGCACGAGTCTGGTCAATAACATAGTACACTGGTGAATAACATAATACAACATGTATATATATGTTGAAGCAGGAAGGCCATATCTCTTACATGTGTGCATGTATCTATAAGACTTTTTATGTCACTGAATATAAATTCTTAAATGCCTTAGATTAGCAGGACTTAAAATGTTATGACTTTTATTCCATATTCGTTATACATGCAATGGCAGTTTACATGTGCTAGAATGGCATTGCTATATATGTTGTGGTTTGAAGATTAGCATAATTTAAAATGCTACAACTTTATGTGATCAATTTCCTACAGTGAACACACATAAGTTAAAATGGCATTTTTAACCATCTTTGATATTATTGAAAATTAAATAAAACTCTGTAATGCCTCTGATGAGCACATTTACCCTTTCCTGCTTAAATCACCCATTTAAGCCCCTGGCTGGAAGTTTTCATCAACCTTAACATTTTTATTTCAATTCCTCATGACTAGAAAACATTTTTGCTAAGAATTGTGTGTGAGACTATACATGATGCCATGCCCTAAGTCAATAGCTTTCCTTGCCACATTTTGGACACAATGCAAACAACCCATGCCAAGGAAAACAGTTGGCTCAACCATGCTCTGACGAGTAATGGGTTAAACTGCAACAAGTATGACTTTGCTTTAACATTGATAAGGTGTGCAATGGTCGATAGCGCATTGATAATACTTGGACTGGCATCTCTACCTCAAGATTGAAAATGCCCTTAATTTTCAACATATTTACTCCCCCAAATAAAAAAGTACAATGCCACACATTGAGTTGTAACAAAAGGTGAACTTTCTTTGACCTTGCTGTGTAACAGGCAGTTATAGTGTCTGAGAAAAACACCATGGATGGATGGATGGATAGATATAGATATAGATAGATAGACAGATAAATAGATGGTAGATAAATGACATATAGCTAGATAGATAGATAGATAGATAGATAGATAGATAGATAGATAGATAGATAGATAGATAGATAGATAGATAGATAGATAGATAGATAGATAAATGGTAGATAGATGATCAATACATAGATGGTAGATAGATAGATACATAGATAGACAGATACAGACAGACAGACAGACAGACAGACAGACAGACAGACATATAGATAGATAGATAGATAGATAGATAGATAGATAGATAGATAGATAGATAGATAGATAGATAGATAGATAGATAGTTCCATAAGCAGGTAGGTCAGTAGGTGGATAGAAAGCTACAAACAGACACAGACAGAGAGATAGACAGAAAAAGCAAGAGAAGACTAAAAAAGAAGATTTGCTTCACAGCAAATCTGTCTGAGAACAGTTTGAAATGGTACACTTTGCCATTGTTCAACATAAATTCTGCGTACTAGCCTAATTTTTAAAAACTAAAATGCTGAGCTTTGGTTCTTGGTTCAAGGGATGTGGCCATGTCCCAAAATTGTAAAGTGAAGTTTGCATGAAACTGCTATCTATAATAGTTTTGAAGCTAGTTAACATTTTAATTTTGTGTATTTGCCTAATTTTCATGAATTATAAGCCTAGAAGAACTTTGCTTTATTGTTCATTGAACGGGGCTATGCCAAACACCCATACATTGAAGTAGGAATGGCACCTCTATAATAGTTTTGAAGCTATTAAAGATTTACATTTTGCATATTCACCTAATTTGCATACATTAAAATCCTACAACTTTGGTTCATGGTTCATTGGATGCGGCTTTGCCACAAACCTATAAATTGAAGTTGGAATGGCATCTCTATGTACAATATTTTCGAGATATTCAACTTTTAAATTTTTCAATGCCCCTTATTAGCATAATTTGAAATTCTACAACTATACTGTACATTATAGTGGCAAGTGTCACAAAGGTATATATGCACATTGAAATTTTGAGTCCATCTGCAATAGTTTGGAAGATATGGCGCTTTTAAAATTTTTGTTGCCTCTAAAATTTGCATAATTTTAAACATCATGACTGTTCCAAATGAGATGCACAATTTCACTGGTAGTCACCATGGCAAGTTTGGTGGTTTTCAGAAAAAAAAACAGTGTCTGAAAAAACTCTGGACCAACTTGGTCATAAAAAAGAAAGAAAGAAAGAAAGAAAGAAAGAAAAAAAGAAAGAAAGAAAGAAAGAAAGAAAGAAAGAAAGAAAGAAAGAAAGAAAGAAAGAAAGAAAGAAAGAAAGAAAGAAAGACATTGGCCTTATATTTATTTGTTAATTTATCTGCGATGAAAGACCAACTGTCCTATATGACCACTGTTGTCTGGCATTAGGGGTGGTCTTAAATTGCAGGTACCACTGTACAGTGAAACCTCTCTACAGCGAGCACCCTCATGACCTGAGAAAAGTGCCCACTACTGAGAAGGTCAGCCCTTCTAGAGAGTATTGATGAGTATATGTGCACGTACAGTGTACACATATTATAATTCAGAGGGATGTGTATATACATGCAATACAAAACTGTCTTTGTTCCTTTATTACATAAAAAATTTAAACAGATGCTGTCACAAAACTAAATGTACATGTACCTGTGAACTGAGACATGCAATATATAAAGAACAGGCTTTATCTCACTGGTTACAAGAAAACAAAGACATGAAAGTGTCCAGTGAGATGACACAAATCCACACACTTTTTCAAAATTCATCAATTTGTGAAAGCAGTGTTGAGGACTGTAAGCTCTGTATGTAGTCTATTTTCAACAGAGGGTACACTCTGCCTGGGCTTGTTCTGCCTAGAAGTGCAGCCCCTCTGATCCCATGGGACTGACAAGCCCAGCTCACTTCTAGCCTCAAGGAAAAGCAGACCAGCTGCCAGTTAGGACACTGATCAATCTCAGTCATGGTGTACTTACAGCTCTGTCCCGCATCAGTATGAACATGGAGCAGATATGTTTCTTGCATGAACAGAAAGAGATTCTTTGTATTTTATTGAGAACCTCATTACACAGTTGTTGGGAGTTCCCCCCCCCCCCCTCCCACTTGCCATAAGACTCACACCTTTCAAGCCATACACCTAGAAGGCATGGCTAGAAGGCTGCCTATGAGACAGGTTCAAGTATCATGAATACAGAATGGTTGCTTAGCACCACGGAGGCTTGTAATATGCAGTACAGCAGAAGCCCCAGTCAAAATGTGGATTGTTGGGAAACTCACTGAATTTAGCACACATCAAAATTCCCTAACTTTTGTTTGCATGCTATTGGGTTGGCCAGATGTTTCAAACCTACATGTGTAAGTTAGAACTCTGTGTCTGTCTATAATATTTTTGAGGATATAAAGCTTTTAAAATTTTAATTGCCCATAATTTGCATAATTTTAAACATCATGACTATTCCAAGTCAGGTGCCTAATTTCACTGGTGGGTCAGTCATAATCGCAAGTTTGGTGGTTTTCTGAATAATAGTGTCTGAGAAAAACTCCCGACAAATTTGGTCATAAAGAAAGAAAGAAAGAAAGAAAGAAAGAAAGAAAGAAAGAAAGAAAGAAAGAAAGAAAGAAAGAAAGAAAGAAAGAAAGAAAGAAAAGAATTCTTGGAAAAGCAAAATGTCTGGGTTGGCACCCAGACATAATGAGAAACACAAAGAGACACGTTTTGACATGTAGATATAATTTGTAAATTTACCACTAGATGGCAGCATGGCATAAAGTTTTGAGCCATTACGCCAAATTGTGGAAGAGTAATCTAATGTTAGGCCTGCAAATCATCCATATAATTTCCATCTGATGTAAACTCACCTCTGACTTTGCAAAGGTGTGTGTATGTATATTGGCCCACAGCACGCAAACTTTTCAAAATTATTAATATAAATTTCATTAGAGTATGCTCATATTTTTGCTTTGCCACATATATCTATGCCAAATAATGGTTTCAGTTGTTTGTTACTGCCCAAGGAAGCTGTTTACAACAATGTAAAAGTCCTACCTTGTGAATCTTGTTGTACATAAAGACGTCAATTAAGTCCCAGCTTTGAAACAAAAAACATACAGATCCACAGGCAAACACATTTTGACTTTAGACGAATTAAGTCGATCTCACACTGCTTCACCAGGATTTAAAATAACATATGAATTTATAGACGTTTTCCAAGACACAATGAAGTCAATTTAACAAATATATCAATATGCGGAACTTAGGGTAACTTTCGTATAGCTTTTCATCAACAAATTGAAAATATGTACGGACCAACTGGGTCACCAGCGAGCCACCACAATGATTTCTGATGCTTCTTTCTGAACCTTCTTGATCAACCTTTGGGGACCATGCAGTGGATTGAGATACAGCGTAAGCATATGCCAGCAGAATGTGCCACTTGAATGAGAGCTGGAACATCTGATACCAAGCCAGTTCTTCCAGGTATGGAGAAAAAAGCCTGCAATATGTGCCCATCTCTCATGTCAGACGGGCCCACCTCAGGTCACCCTCAAAAGTCATAAATCACCTGAACTGTATCCTCGGGGATAATGACCAGTCTGTGCTGACAATAAAGATCTCCCTGTATACAAGCGAGTTTTAACAATGACACTGCCAGCCATGGACACATAACACATTACAATATTCACACACCTCTCCAGACATCAGGGCATGATAGTCTCTCCGAGAGAAAAAACGCTCTTCCATCTGGTCCCTCTTGTTTGTTGTGGTTAGACATGGACATGTAACTGGCACACATGCAGGAAAAACACCTGTCTGGGCATAACAGCTCTGCTTCACTAATCTCTAGTAGAAGTGGATCACCGAAGGGATTACCCTATGGTGTTACACAGGTGATGTAGTTGTGATGACCTAAGCAGGACCTTTTAATACTGCTTACCGTATGTCACCACCTTACAACTCAACCCTCTACACAGATTTATCATATCTAACTATATCGATATGATCAATAATCCTCTATACATGTACATGTATGATGTATGCCTGTGGCTCTTATCGTAGTATATAGGCATTGATCTGGTAAGCACTTGTATTTTTTATTTATTTATTTTGTAAACTAGAGCAACATAAAAAAAAATTATGTAAATTATATGCTGTACATGTAACGGGCATGTTACTTTCCACTCCATTCATTTGCTTCCCTCTGTCTAAGGTTTAAAAAAAATCATTATGTTACATTTGCATACAGTGAAGTCTGTACCCAGACTATTTAAGAAACTGGAATACTTTGGTCTTAATACAGAGTGGCCTTGATCAGACCTAAGAATGATGATATAATCTTAAATGACTGAGAGTGAGTGACTATTTTTATCTCATGAGGGAAACTTGTCAGTGGAGAAAGTCATGAGTGACCACAGATCCCAAGTGAGTTTCCCCACCAAAAATGATCCCGAGAGAGAGAAAAATTGTAACCCACCCTCCAACCATGACAGATTTCGTTTACTCGGTGTTTATCTGTGTTTTAATTGCCAAAACATGCCCTACGCCTGCACTCAATGCAGACCTGGGGTCCCCATGGCTGTTTACGTTCTTCAGTAGTTTGTCAACATCACATGACATACATGTATTTGATCAAACATCCTTCACGCATGTTTGATTTTGTCTTTATGTCAATAAACTATGTCACTGATGCAGGCAAGTCACAATTTAGTTGTAGCAATGTTTGGGTCATGTGATCTACGGTCTTTTGGTTTTCACTCTAGAAAATGAAACTCCCAAACACAAGCATACAATAAAATGTGTTTCTTTATCAAAAGTATAGTTCTAAGTGGCCTACCTGTAACAGGCTGCAGAATTAACAGTCGATCATTGCACCATGTTGACTTTTAATTGGCACTTTCCTAGATTCTCAGACAGCACATGATGCGGCACACTCGGCATGATACCACAACCAGATTAAACATGTAATCTGGTGATAATAGCCACAGATATGGGTGTCATGACAAACAGGACTCACAAATAACATAGATTTACTGGTCTTCAATTGGCAAAAGGTCCAGAGAAACCTACCTTACATTTATAGCTTATACATGTTCAGGTATAAGTGGAAAACTGCTGTACATGTTACACATGCACATATCTGTGTCAGTCTATAATATAACACACACACACACACATACACACACACACACACACACACACACACACACACATGTATATAGGAAAGGCATGCCAAGGACAAGTAACAAAACAATGTTCATGTTAAATCAACTGACAATGCTTCTGGGTTTTTAATGCAGAGAAATCGTTCTTACACTTTTTCTCCTGGAATGTCAGAAGTACATTGTACTGCTACTGGGCAAGGGCATCTTTTAGCCCTCACTTTTGCAGTTTTTGTAAATAATATTTAGTGGTAGTAGCTGCCTGGAGGGTGTCCTGCTTTCAGTGCACTTGCACAATGTTTGGATCAAAATCAAGTTTACAGGCACCTACATGATAGGTAGCACTTTTGGGACGTAAATATTTACCTTTTCAGATGTATACTTAATAAAAATTACGACCAGTGGGCAGATTGCTCTGCATTTACAAGCATTCAAGCAAAACTTCACGTATATAGCTAATTAATTTTGCAGAATCACTTGTCCATAGGACAAGTGAATTGTAATTTTCACTTGTCCCCCTCAAAATTCACTTGTCCCTTAAACATAGATTATGTGTTACAAAATATCATGAGGGGGAGGTGCCCTTGTCTCACTCAATACTGACTATTTGTCCATCCCATATGTAAATCTTTGTGGAAATAATTGCAGAAACTACAAATGTATTTACTCGCAAAGAACCACAGAAAAAGTCAGTTTACCAGGCTTTAATAAGTTATTGTTTATAATCGAAAATTTGGGTTGTACACCAGGCAAGTGACATTAAAAAGTTACTTGTCCAACCTGGATATCCACTTGTCTGGGACAATAGGATCATAGGAATTGTCGAAGCCTGAGTATTCTAATTGCAGGAAGTTACATCCAACATGTTCAAGGAAAAGTACCTGTGTGTATTTGTAGGAATGTATGGCATATAGGACATGCATAAAATAACTTAAGGACAGGTAAGACACCAAAAGTAAATCCCACTTTAGTCAATCCTAGCTCAAAATGTATTTGCGTTAGGATAACATATCATATATGTCTGTACTCGTCACACTCCAAAGAATATATTTGTCCCATACTTGGGTGTCTGTGATGTTAATTGTTGAATAAACAATTGAAAGTTGACCGCAAAGCATCCACCCCATAAATGTCGATATAAGTCACTAATTATTTGTGATAAAATCATAATCACACTTGGATCTTAATCCTAACATATTGGCAACAAAAAAACGATCTGGCAACTTTTTATGTTTGGTTTCGTTATTCTGTTATGAATCCTCAAAGTTTGACCTTTCAATTTTCCCTTTGATTTTTAGGATGTTCATTTTCTTCATTTCATAACAAAGAACGAAGCAAAATTTAGAAAATCGCTGAGTCGCTTTTGCAGTTTAGACATTAAAGAATCAAAATCTGTTAACCGGATTAAATTTCGCACAGCCATATTCTTGGAATAACCATTCTTAGGTGGGGCTCTCATCCTATTATCCATTCTGAGAAAACAAGCTTCAAAGGCTTTTGATGTTGATCATTTGCCTCTGAAACAATGCCATTTGCTCAAGTTGAGCTGATATTTGTACAAAACGTAGTAAACATCATCCCTGAACATTTGGGGAGGTTGTCAATCAATTCTTGGCCAATCACATGAATAAAAGAGCTTTTGAAGTACGGAAAATATTATTCAGCGATCTGTCAAAGGCGATAGCGACAGTCTGGTTTCAAAGTGTGACGTCATGGAGGCGGCCCTTCAGGCCCCGTGACCTCAAGCCTGGCAACGAAAGTTGCGTTGCCTTGCGTCGGTGGGGCGGCCTGCGGCCGCTTGTGGTCAGTGTATGGATGGCGGGTTTGGTCTTCCGCCCCCAACCTCTGCATCCCGTTTTTAGGGATAGTGTTTTATTGTATTTACTCGTCTCCTTTCTGTATACTTTATGTAGTTAACTTAACTTAGACTTGTCTTTACACTTTACTTAGCTTGTCATTATTTTGCAGTTGTTTTCTCAATGAGTTTCATTTCTCTTTCCAACCTGAGATTTGTAACGCTATTTTGTGTGTTTTCCCTGCTGTTCACGTTCATGCTTATTTCAATGTGATTATTTGTACTTTTACTTCCTCATCCCTGGGTTCCGATAAAATATTATTATGTACGTGGGTATTGTTGATTAGGGTGTCAGTTTTTTTCCCCGCCTGTCTTTGGTGTGAAGGACCACTGGGGTAATCCATCGCGGCACGGCCTTTGAAGTTTGAAGGGACATCGTCTGACGATTCCCGCTCCTCTTGAACATTTAAAGGCTCCCTTCATTAGAACACAAAACAAGCAAGATAACTATAAAGTAAACCACTAAGGCTATGATATGTTAGCATGTTTGCATCTTTTCCCTGCCCACAAACATACTTTCGGCATGCTGCCTTATTTCGCATTGCCGCCCTGATACCACTCTCCTTTTGCCATGGGCCGTTGCTACCTGCAGCCACGTGACAGGCTGTTAAGTATGATTGACGGGTGGCATTGTTACGTTTGGCGGCTGAAAACCAAAAGAATGACACATGGACGTTCGGATGTCCACATGCCTGTGTGGTAATTGCGTTTTTCTCACATTTCTACTTTAGTTAAAAGCTCGAAATTTTGACAACTAACAGAAAGGACATTCATCTTGCAAAAACCGTTAAATTTTCAAAATCGGCCATGCAAAGGTTTTTGGTGTCTTAACTGTCCTTAAAATTATCCAACTGGATAAGGGGACATGTCACTTGTCACGCTTGACAGCATTTGATGTTAGGGGGTGGGGTGTTCATCACCCATTGATATTAATTAAAGGGTGACAATGAATTTGAAAGTGAGAAAAAAATCAGAAAACAAAGCGAGTTCCAGGGTGACCTATATGGGGAGGGTGTATGAGGGAAGGTTTTTCTCTCTTTTTATGGGGGGGGGGGACTACAAGCGATGAGTGTTGGGGGGATATATCCAGGGCCAGGGGCCCACCACAGCTGTGAGAGAGTGTGTGTTGGACTCTTTGCCTCGGCTCTGGTCCTGGTAAACATGGCAGCACGAGCTGATTAGGATAACCATGGTTTCCTCCATCTCATCTATTTTTCCTTTCTTTCCTTTCCTTTTTCCTAGGCCACCTGTGTCACACAGGACCGCGGCACATAAGCGGAGAGCCACAGTAATATTATTATATTATTATTATTACAATACACACACAAAATACAGGTGCTGCCACATTACCATCCCTATAGTCCTTATGTTACTGGCACATTTATAGAATCTCTTCGACTGAGCTTTTATATTATTAACTATATATACATGTACATGTAGATTTATGGCAACTAAACTGTATCTTTCAAACTGGAACAAGGTCTCTTAACCTCCACTTTTAAGTAAACAATTTGAATGTATGTTGCAAAAGGGGTTTAAGAGAAGAATAATATTACACCTTAGTCAACAGCTTTCCTTGGTGCACTCTGAGCATTGCCAATCATCCTGAGGGTGCTCATGAAAGCTGTTGATCAAGATACAAAATGTCAATTTAAAGGTAAAAAACAATAAACACTTGATAGAACACTTTGACAAGTTATTTCCAGCGTTTATTTGTTTCAAAATAGGGTAAATGGTGGTGGCTTCACGCATTCTATGCATTCCACATTCCTATACACAAGCCAAGATTTCAAATAGGGGTGTAGGTGTATTTTCTCCAGGTCGTAAATGCTCAGTGTAAAAATGTTAAATAATTAAGTATAAAATATGTATTTTTAATACAGTAACAAAACTATGAATCATGTCTCGTTCACTGCTGTAAGAGACTTAAGTAGTGAAGATGATTTATAACCAAGAGATAATTTGATACTTAAATTCTACATGGAAAGACCTATCATTCAAGTATCAGCATGGCTAGTCTAAATTCAGTCTCAGAAAATCATGGTCTCAATGAACAGATTTTCTTGGTGTGTGCTGCGCAAAGTGTGCTTGGGCAAGCATCATTAAGATTGGAGCTGAAAAGCTGCTCAATATAAATAAATACATATTAGAGTAAATATATAACAGGTTCAGCTTATGAAGTGTAAAGAGTTCAGACTGCGGAGTAAGGTAATGACAACCAGGAAGTGGTTCTAGAGAAAAAGACACATGCGTTTCCCATTTTTGGCTAGATGATTGGTGCCGAAGGTTACTGGTTTGAGACCCATCCGTTCCATGGTTTAGCTGACACTCGGAAAGCTGTATTTCACCAGGCTATCACCTGCTAAAATACAGTTTCCTTTGTGTGAACTATATGCTGTAGTCCACTCCAAACCACTGACTAATTAATAATAGTTAATGCTAAATGGTGATTATTTCTTTAATCACAAACAAAATTATAAGTCTTTTCATGAGTCCAATTTTCTTTAGCATTACCCTGATGAAGGAATATACAAGCTCCAGATCCTATTGTTCCATTCATATTCCAAAGTCCACCTCTCCAACACCATCAGTGACACAGATCTACATGTATGTTCAAAGATCAGTTCACCAACTTTTCACAAAAAATAAAAGATCAGTAATATGTAATATATAATGTGCTTTTAGGGATATGACTTTTGCAATACTTCTGTATGATATGCTGAAAACAATGAACCTCTAAGTTCAATATTCAACTAGAACAGGCTGATTTTCCAACAGAAAATCAAATATCTCCCCGTGAGCCCTTAATATTGTCACCCTTATTTTTATAAATAGGCACACCGATTCCAATGATCTACAGATATGGTGCAGATACACTCTTATTGACATTGTAAAATGTTGATTATTGATGAAATACCCACATGACCTTGAAAAATAGGTCAAGGTCATACATTTGCGGTTACAAGCAAGGTCTTACAAGAGTCTTACATAGAAACATAATCACACAAAATATCAACCTTTTAAGTCAAATCTTTCTCGAGTGCATCTGCAATGATTTTTAAAAGTGGCCATGTGACCTTGAAAATAGGTCAAGGTCACTCATCTACAATCCCAACCTAGTTCATAATTTGGAACATAAACATGCAAAATTTCAACCTCTTAAGTCAAATCCTTGCGGAGTTATTGCGTCCACGTCAATTTTACATGACATGCCCATGTGACTTAGAAGAAGAAGAAGAAGAAGAAGAAGAAGAAGAAGAAGAAGAAGAAGAAGAAGAAGAAGAAGAAGAAGAAGAAGAAGAAGAAGAAGAAGAAGAAGAAGAAGAAGAAGAAGAAGAAGAAGAAGAAGAAGAAGAAGAAGAAGAAGAAGAAGAAGAAGAAGAAGAAGAAGAAGAAGAAGAAGAAGAAGAAGAAGAAGAAGAAGAAGAAGAAGAAGAAGAAGAAGAAGAAGAAGAAGAAGAAGAAGAAGAAGAAGAAGAAGAAGAAGAAGAAGAAGAAGAAGAAGAAGAAGAAGAAGAAGAAGAAGAAGAAGAAGAAGAAGAAGAAGAAGAAGAAGAAGAAGAAGAAGAAGAAGAAGAAGAAGAAGAAGAAGAAGAAGAAGAAGAAGAAGAAGAAGAAGAAGAAGAAGAAGAAATAATTTTCTAAGCAGTGAACGCAAAGAGTAAATTTTTGCGGAAACCTGTACTTGCTGTCTTGGTTGTTCTGTATGGTTTCTTGTTGGCAAGTAGTGTGGTGTGATTTGCCCTATTAGCATCAAGATGCTATTCACAATTCTTTACAAACAATCAGGGCATGGTGGTGAAGCTGCACCCAAACACAAGCATGACAGTAAGCAAGGACAGGATCAAAGTATGTTATTTTTTTGGTCTAAAATACCTATAAAAAACACAAAAATATTTGAAGTTTAAAATAAAGCCCAAACACTCAACCAGTACGGGATGCTCTGAATAAGCTGGGTGTTGCATGAAACAAAGGCTATACCAACAAAACACATCCCACTGAAGGTGGGATCTTGGAATTAAAAAATTGGAGACCGATATCTCTGTTGAACATAGATTATAAAGTTGCAGCAAAGCGCATAGCAACATGGTTAAAAAAGGTAATTAAAATATTGATAAATGAGGATCAGACAGGGTTTATTAAAAATCGCTATATTGGTGAAAGCATAAATAAAATTCTTAATTTGATTGAGTTTGTGGATGACGAAGAAATTCCAACAGTGTTAACTTTGGTGGATTATGAAAAAGCTTTTGATCATCTGCAATGGAATTTTATAAACAAATGCTTAACATATTTAAATTTTGGTGATTCATTAAAAAATCGGGTCAAATTATTTTATTTAGGAATTGAAAGTTGTTTAAGAAATAATGGTAGGTCTTCAATGGCCATAAAATTAACAAGAAGTGTCCATCAAGGATGCCCCTTGTCACCATATCTGTTTATTTTAGGGGTAGAAATTCTAGCTGTAGCTGTTCATACAGATGATAAAAGGCATAGAAGTTGACAGTGTTGAGTATAAACTCAGTCAAACTGCAGACGATACTACCTTCTTTTTAATAGCATCAGACAACAATATCAAACAACTTTTCTATGTGTTAAATAAATTTAATAAAATTTCTGGATTAAAAAGTAAATTTAAGTAAGACTAAACTATTGAGAATTTGCAGTTTAAAATTCACTAATTGGACTACAAATACTGTAGATGGTATTGATATAACAAATGATGCCATAACAATATTAGGAATTAAAATATCTAAATCTCTGCAGGAATTAGAACAACTTAATTATGAGCCTGAACATCATAAAATAAAATAATATAATTAACATATGGAACAGAAGAAATTTAACATTATGTGGGGAAACTTTAATTATCAAATCACTATAGCTACTTATGTAACAGTCGGTCTATATAGCATCAGTTATACCAGATCCATTAAATGCTTTTGTTAAGAACATAGAAAAAACTATTTTCAATTATACATGGGATAAAATTAAAAGCCAGATAAAATTAAGAGGAAATATTTGATTCCCCCCCCCCCAAAAAAAAAAAAATGAAGCAGCTTTAGGTATTCCTGAAGTACATATACAGTTCTCTGCATTGAAGTGTGCTTGGGTGCAAAGATTAATTACAAATTCCAATGCAACATGGAAACTTTTAGTGGTACGTCTTCTTCCTTGTAAAGATCATAAATATATTTGGGGATGCAATTTTAATATCACAGATGCTAAAATAGCTTTTAAAGATATTGAAAGAAAAAGTAAATTTTGGTTTCATGTTATTTTTAGTTGGAGTTAGTATAACTTTCATACACCAAAATCATTTGATGAAATTAAAATGCGAAATCTGTGGTTTAATTCTTATATTAAGATAAATAATCAAATGCTACTTTACAATTCATGGCTTGAGAAAGGAGTGAAATATGTGAAAGACATTCTTACACGAGAAGAGACTACTATGACTCATGAACTCTTTAAACAAAAATATCAAATTTCCATTGACTTTGTAACATATTATGGACTTATATCAGAAATTCCATGGGAAGGGAAACATATTCTTAACAGTGAAAGGTTACTAGATGCAGTTGATATTGAGAGAAAGATTGATATTATTATGGACATAGGTAAAATACCAAGATATGTGTACCCGTTTGTACTTGAAAACAAAGTAGATATCACAGATCCCACTCATAAACAAGTGGAATAATGATATAAATATGAATATTGATGAGGATGAATGGTACTTATTTTTTAGATCGTTATATTTAGTAAATATCTCCAGTGAATTGCGTAATTTTCAGTTTAGATTCTTACATAGAACTATTTAAATACAAATGAAAAGCTATTTAAGTGGAATATAATGGATTCACAGATGTTCAGTTTCTGTAAAAATAGTGTTGAATCTGTTAAACATCTTTTTGGGGATTGTCAATGTTTTCAACTTTTTTGGAATCTAGTTCTCAGTAGATTTCCAACTGAAGTTCAAACCACCAATTTTACAGTCAATGAAGTATTTTGGGGATCAAAAAAATTTAAACCTCTGCAAAACATGATTTTCATGAAATATATATATGCATGTAAATATGAAGAATGTTTTCCAACTACACAAGATGATATTGAATATATTGGACGGTGTATTGCTACACAAAAAGAAAAAGTACGAAAACATCTGAAAAAATGTGAATCCTTTTCAGTTGATTAAAAAGTGAAACAAAATGGCTCAAAACTTATAAATAAACTATGTACTCCTACATTGTATGTGAAACTCTATACTGCAAATACATGTACACTATTGTAAGTTGTGCTTGAAGTGAATAAAAAATTGGAAAAAAAAACTTGAGATCTGTGCTTCTAGATATAAGCATATAAATATTTACTTAATATTTGTGGTGTGTGTATAATATATACTCGTGGTGCCACATCGAATGTCACATGGTTGATAAACCATCATGATCCCAAGCGTGAAACATGCGGGTGAACAGGAGCACAGGCAGGAAAACAAGAGGGGGGGATTGGTTTGGACAAACTAACGACGAGCATTATTTTGTATATATACCCTATGGTCCATTAAGAAAGAAAAAATACAATATTTGCATTACTTGTAACATTTTACTTCACTACATTACATCAGACTTTGCACAGTCACACAACAAAGAAAAGCAGTTCACCATAAATGATAATGGCAAATTTTTTTGAACAGCCATCAATTCAACCAAAAATAAAAAATCTTAACAAAAAAATCACCTTTTCTTCATATTTTTACATGAAATTAATTTATTTTGCCAATTGGAAGGTCATGTTGCCTTGGAATGTTATACCAATAAACATTCCATAGTATGCACCCGTGGAACTCAACTGACTGAAGGCTGTCAGATTGGCCCCATCAGTCACTGACAGCAGCAGCACGTGCATTGCTTGAAGGAATGGGGTGCTGGCTAGCTGCTACCACCAGGAGGGCCCAACGATGTAGACAGACAGGATGCTATATGGAAAAAAAAGTCCCACCCATGGGACATGGTAAACAATATCACATAGGCCATCTCCAGTGGATTTTCAATGTAATATGGTACATCTTTTGGGGATAAATTATAAAACAGAAAAATCACACTGTGGGCACCCTTCTCTTGGACAGTCAAAGGCACAGTATACATAAATGCCCTGAACTGTTCCTGACATCAGAGAGAGAGCACTACTCAAAGACTTGCTGTCAAAACAAAATATTGTCACACAGGTCTGCCAAACCAAATCAAAATGTCACAGACATTCACTGTAAGTGAAAGTGTTGTGTGCATTTTACCCGTTTGTGCAATCCACAGATCACACAGTGCATTCTATGGATAGCGCAGCGCTTTCTGCCGATGGGGATACTGTACGTGTTATATCGGCACATCCCACACTGCAAATGTGGCCACACACATTGTTAGTACAGTATTGTCAATACATTATCCAAGATACTTCAGACACAGTCCAAGTTTGTGGCCACATTCCTGGTCACATTTTAAAAAAGATATAAATAAACAGAAGTTTCCGCAAGAGTCTGCACCTCCGGTGAGGCTATATCCATGACTGATAGTGATACATGCCAAGTGTTTTGCTCCATGACTTTTACCCCGGGTAGTAGTGATCCAAAAATGCTCAGCACCTCCCCATCCCACTATTCATTCCCTTTATTCCCTTACCGTCCCTTATTAAAACGGCCACGGAACAGCTGGTGACAGCGCAGCCAAAACATGAGCGTGGTGTGTGTCATACCACTCATCACAAACAAATCGAGAGAACGCGCAGCGCTATCCATCGGAATGTAGGTCACTTCGTCCACATGCCAAGTCGTCCCTAACCAACTCGTCCCCAAAAGCCAGATCGTCCCCAGTCAAGTCGTCCCCGTCAATGCAAACTCGTCCCCATTTTTTACCCAACTCGTCCCCTGTTTATTATTATATTATCAAATTGTAGACTTTTATTATATTTACAATACAAAGGTAATTATGGTATAAACATCGTCAGACAAAAAAGGTCATGTTTCTAATCAGCGTTTAAAGCTTTTTTTTTTTCAGAAGCTTGTATCAGCAGACTTCAAAACTTCCAGAATATCTCTCACACACTATCAGCATGATGTCCATTCACAATTTAGCCCCTTACACCGACACATTCTAATAATAACAGGGATCACATAAATAGATAAATAGATAAATTTATTAAAAATAACAATATCACAGTAAAGTACCATTTATTAGAACTAAAATAACAGTAAAGTACCCATAATATACAATATCACTAGAAACTGAAATAGTATAAATTTAGTCAAATAGATAAATTGTTGCTCACGCAAATAGCTATGTTGAATGTGAACTTAGCCGTATATTACACCGGGGGACGAGTTGATATAAAATTTAAGACAAAGTCTGTTTGCAAGTGTGGCAAGCAGGAATGGTGGATTTAACGATATGAATGTCGATGACAAATTTGTTTTTTTATTAAGTAATACAGATGTTCGATCACTCTCAAAGTTTTTGTTTCAATCGTGGACAAAACGTCGTAATTTCATGTACTCTAACGTATAGCCTTCATGCGCATCTTAATGTATCTGTTTGTTTGAATTATTAGTGACTTATAAGCCCAAGAGGGCTGGGTACAATATTGTTTGAAATTGTATTTATTTTGATTATGTATGTACAAGTCACTTTAATAAAAAAATACCATACCATACCATCAAGGGGGGACGAAATGGTGGGTACGAGATGACATAGAAGGGGACGACTTGACATGTGTGGGGGACGAGTTGGTTGGGGACGACTTGACATGTGGACGAAGTGACTGCACACCATCCATCGATGTGTGCGCGAACCGCACATCCATAGAACGCGCTGCGCGATCTGTGGATCGCGCAAATCGGTAAAACGCGCACAAGTTGCCACAACAAAAGTGCTCGCTTGAAGTTATATAATAAATAATCTGTAATCTGTTCGTCGTTTTCTCCTTTTCTTTAAAGACGCTTCTTCTAAGTTCTACAGGAGAAGCGCCTGCATTAAAACTCACCTGAATCTATTGTGCACCCGGCGATCCTTGTTTACACTATAGTTCTTGGAGGCTGACACATTCTACAACTTCTGCATACAATTAAATCACCCCACACTGACATTTTGTTTCTTGTCGTCTGCCATATTTGTTTGGTCATGTGATTCTCTTAGGGACTTATCAGTGAGCGGAAATCATTGTCACCAGTTATTTCCGGTTTGTTTGGTAACAGTAACTTTACATCACATTAAGCATTATAAATATAACGCTTCCAAATATATCTTGACGTTAGATGATACGTTTATGCCATATATAGCTTGCATAATCTGTTACACATTGTTTTAATCATAAGTCCACGACTGGTAAAAGGATAGCTCCCTTAGCAGACCACAAAAGTCAACATGGCTGCGATTGAAAGCGTGTCCAAAATGTAATTTGTAAACTAGATCATCCCTCCTGCTTCAGGAACCAAGTGAGTACATTTATGATTACATCGTCCGCTACAAGAATGCATGCAACAGACGGTGGGCACTTTTAGCCCAGATATTTCTTGGATTTGTCCATATCAACGACCACACCCAGGCCAGCGACCAGAGTCAGCTGTAGCCTGTACAGTTTACAGTTACACGTGAGACTGCTCCGAGAGTCTTGCTTTGGCTTTGCAGTGACGCTGCACATGTGTCAAGGTCCAAAGTATACATGTGTGCGTACAAGCAACAGGTACCTTGAGCTGGACATTTTTATTCTGCCAACCAGTTTGTCTTCTTAGCTCATAAACGTTTGATCACTTATGTGTTGGCATCTGTAGCTTCAGTTGAGAGGCTTACATGTATACTTTTTACCCTGGCCTTGAGCATGGCCTTGTCCTTGATTCTGAATTTCTTGAATGTAAACATTGCCCGTTCATGCTGTTGCAAGGTTTATGAATGTACATGGAGAGCATGCTGTGTTGCTCAGACAATTAGAAGAATAACTAGTGAGAGATAGTTTATATCTACCAGAACAACAGCCAATCCTGTGAAGAAAGGTTATTGTTCTAGTAACCGTACATATCGTATATGTGTTGTGTGCCATATCGGAAGCTGGGGCCTGGGCCAAATGAGAATATCAGAAGTTTATCAAATTTATATGGTCCTTTCCAGGACTGAAATGGAATTCCAATATGATTGCATCTCACAAGATTATAATATAAATTGGCTGTGCTCTTTCAGAATTCTGACAATACGCAGTGCCATTTCAGAAATGGCGCAGAACACATGCCATGCTGACTAATTGGGGTTCTAAAGTGCCAGTTTTAGCAAAAGTCAAAACTGATGCGCCATATACATGTATCTATGAAATGGCACTGATTTATTCTACAGTAGTGTGTTTGAAATGACTGTCACTAGGTTACCACATGTAATATATTTCCACAGCATCAAATCATATTATCTTGCTTATTTTGCAAATTATCTATGAGAATTAGTGATCAGATTTATTGGAGATAAAATTGATATGTTTAGCAAAAACAGTTCCTGTGATGTGCAAAGGGAGTTGGGGCACAATACTTTATTATTATCGGTACCAACTGTGTGTGTATATGGTGTATATAAATCTGTTGTGCACCAATTGGGAATCTGCTCCAATTAGAAAGCGACGCAGGGCATTGTGGGAATTTCTCGTTTGGCACAGGCAATTGAGAATCTTGTAATACCCTATGATACTATCGCTGCCATCATTTCAAGTGCACATTTCGAATCAATCCAATGTGGGGTTTTTTTTCGTGTCAGGAAGTTTGTTTGCAGTGAAAAACAGTTGCAAACAAAAGTGTGACTTGACTGAGAATTTATGATGCACATAATTGAATGGTACAAGAGATTTAAATAACATTATCATTGGGAGACATGCATACAGTAATGATCTTGAGCCTATTAAATATGACAGGCATTTGCTTGTGCTCCAACCAACCCATACTCCACCCCCGTCTTTTGACACCAATACTTCATTTTGAATATAGGGGTTTTAAATAATTATTTTATGTCATGTTATTTTATCAGAGCACAAAGTAGTATGTTTCTTTGTTTTCCTTGGGAAGTTTTAGATGGTATTTCCGCGGGTTCTGTTCTTCTGCATTACTAGTGTTGTCTATGCCTACAAAATTAAAATTGCTAAGTTATGAATGAATTTTTTAAAACTAGAATACATGTATTTATATGCATGTGTTCAATGAAAAAAAAAATGAATGACGAATATCAGCCTAAAAAATTCTCATCTTGTCCTGGACCATTTGGTAATATATACCAATCAATGAAAGATACAAGATTAGAAAAATTCTCAATGTGAAACCAGGCAAGTGCCGTGGAGACAAATGTGCTGGGGTTTTTTTTTGGCTAACACAGTGCTCCCTCTTTATAACACCCCTCGTTACAAGGCGGTTTCTGATATAACATGGTGGGTACCATGGCTCCCACTGAAATATATTTCCCATTACTTCTATGTTAAAAGTCACTCTGTTATAATGTGGTTTTGCTATAGCACAGTATACCCTGTGGACCCCAACACCAGTGTTATAAAGAGGGGGCACTATAGATAGCGACAGTCTGACCAGTTTCACCCTGCACAGGGCTCTGACATCAGAGACGGAATTTAGCCGATGTCGTCAATTTTTTATACAATGTTAATAGGACCGACGTCTACACACAGTATATTAATTATACAGTGTGTAAACGTCGGTCCTAGTAATGTGAGTTAGGTAGGGTTAAGACGCTCAATAAAAATTTGAGTCAATAACTGCATACTCCACACATAGGACAGTGGACCAAGGTACACATGAGTCTAGCTAGGTGTAGCTTCACGAGGCCGGAGTCTTAAGCTTGTAACCAAGGGCAGTGTAGATTTGCCTTTGGTTTGAGTAAGATGTACATGTAGTTCTTACTGGATGTTGTCCATAATGTTTACAGTTGTTATGGACTGTGTAAATCATTAGTTATTGTGAACGTGTATAGGGGAGTTCACCTGTATAATTGTATCCTCCACATCCAAGAGAAATAATGTTATTTCTACTGGAAAAGGTGGGATCTGGTAAAAAACAAATTATCCTGTTGTGTACGTGTCTTTTCGTCTGGAATCACTTCCTGGTAGTCATTACCCTTTTCCATAGTCCAAACTCTGTGCACTCCATAAGCTAACAAACCATGTCATGGGCAAATAAGCTTCCAAAAAAAAAAAATTAATAAATAAATAAACAAAACAAAAAAATCCTCATCTTGCCTAGTCATCTTATTGTACAGTGGTACCTGCTCTAAAGACCACCTCGAATTTAAGACCACATGTCTTTTTAAGACCACTCTTTCAAGACCCTCTGCTGTATTTACATGTTAAATATACCTTCAATTTAAGACCACCTGCAGTATGAGACCACTTTTTGTTGGCTGTAGGGGTGGTCTTAAATAGCAGGTACTACTGTATACACATAATCTTAAAAAGATAGCTGGCAACACCTGGAGGTTGAGCTAAAATGAGCTAAAAATAGAAATAACACAAAACAATAAGTCAACTGAGAATGGGGACAGCCTCCCCCGACATTTCGAGCCCCAGAAGGCTCTTCTTCAGGGGATGGGAGGCTAGCCAATCAGCCACTTTATTTGACTTCTGAGTTAAAGGTGCCTTCATGTACATATTAAAACTAGAAAAGAAGATTTGCTTCAAAGCAAATCTGTGTGCTGTCAAAAGTTGTAAATATTAAATGCTACAACTTTTGTCCTTTGGTACTTAACATCTATAAGCTTATAAATGACAAGATGAAAATTTCGAAGTCAAAATGACCTTGATCTTTGACCTTTAGAGGTCATATATGTAAATTACAAAAATGTGCAGTGTTGCAGTATCTACACTGTGAGCCCAACATGACTTAAACTGAATGAAAATTGATCAACTATTTATGGCTAGATACAAATTCAAAGGCCCAAATGACCCTGACTTTTGCCTTTTAGAGATCACATGTCAATTACAAAAATGTGCAGTGTTACAATATCCCTTTTTTAAGCCCAACAAGAACCAGATGAAATGAAAATAACCAATTTATGGCTATTTATGAAAATTTCAAAAGGCCCAAAAACCCTTGACCTTTGACCTTTATAGGTCACATGTAAATTACAAAAATATGCAGTGTTCCAATACGTACGCTTTGAGTCCAACACATCATTAACATTAGATGAAAATTGACCAATTGATTGGTGGCTAGATAAAAAATTCAAAGGTCCAAATGACTTTGACCTCTGTATCACAGCTGCCAGTGCAGTTTATTGTCCTCCGACACTGTTGCGCCCGCTGTAGACCTCCTGCAACACGTTACCAAAGGGTGCCTACGTGTTTTGGGTGGCTGTTGCCTGGCTGGTGTTTTTTTTTTACCGGCACAGCAGCGCAGCCGAACGTATGCAACTGAAACCCTGCGAAAGTTAAAAGACCCGTTCTTCACTACTCTCCAGTACTGCTTCGCAGCCTGGCTTGTTCTAGCTTGATGCTGTGACCACCACCTTCATTTATTCTTATAATATTCATTAAGCTATTTTTGTTTTAAAACGAATTAACTAAGAAAGGGTCTTAAGAAAGACTAGCACTAAGTGGAATAGTGATATGTTTTTTATGTTGATCAGCATATGTACATCTAGCCCTGTCAGTGAAGATAAGTTTTATTATGTTCATTCTGAATAAACACATAGTGTTTTTCATACTTCCAAAAGTTAATTGAATACAATTGCAAATTCAAGTTCTTGTTTCTTTTCTGTCTTCAATTCATGATTTTTCATACTTCTCTCATGGGTGCATGGTTGGCCAAGCTGCAACACGCTCGCCTTTCACCTCTGCAGCCCGGGTTCAATTCACAGCCGGGGAAGCATGTGGAAAGAGTTCCTACCACTCTGACTGTGCACGGTGGTTTTCTCTGAGTCCTTCGGTTTCCTCCACCAAACATGTAGGTAGGAAGCATACGCCACGATCTGTGCCATGGAGAGTGATTAATACAGGCTTGGCCTGCTTCGCAATCCATGTAAAAGATATGGGTCTAATAATTATTCATGATTTAATGATTTCCTCTATGTTCATTTTGATGTTTGCTTGTATAAATTTTGTTATGGTTCATATGTCACTTGGCTGTCTTTTTACGTCACTGTCTTAATGAAAATTATGACGTTTCTACCAGTGAGGCTCTTTCATCTTTCCCACCTCATTTGATGGTTGTCTGTGGTATGGAATGGATAGCTGAATATGTGCATAAGCTCATTGTTGCCCTCCCACCTATGCTTTTTCATGTGATGTTTTTGATACATGTAGAAAGACATGTTTGGTTAATTAGTTTTCATGTGTCAGCAGTTATTTTGTCTCCCCCTGCAATGGGGGGACATATTGTTTTTGCGTCCATTTCTTCTTCTTCTTCTTCTTCTTCTTCTTCTTCTTCTTCTTCTTCTTCTTCTTCTTCTTCTTCTTCTTCTTCTTCTTCTTCTTCTTCTTCTGCTGCTGCTGCTGTCTAGATGCCAACCCAGACATTTTGTTTTTCCAAGAATTCTTTCTCTCTCTCTCTGTCATGAGTTTTTCTCGGACACGATTATTCCGAAAACCACCAAAATTGCCATTATGACTGACCAACCAGTGAAATTAGGCACCTGACTTGGAATAGTCATGATGTTTAAAATTATGCAAATTATGGGCCAATTTTAAAAGCTTTATATCTTCAAATATATTATAGATAGACACAAAGTTCTAACTTACACTTATAGGTTTGAGACATCTGGCAAATCCAATAGCATGCAAACAAAAGTTGGGGAATTTTAATGTATGCTAAATTCAATGAATTTCCCAACAATCCACATTTTGACTAGGGCTTCTGCTGTACTGCATGTTATATAAGCCTCCATGGTGCTGTGCTACCATTTTGCATTCATGCTACTTGAACCTGTCTCATAGGCAGCCTTCTAGCCATGCCTGCTGGGTTTATGGTTTGAAAGGTTTAGGTCTAATGGCAAATGGGAGGTGGGGGTTGGGGGAACTCCCAACAACTGTGTAATGAGGTTCTCAATAAAATACATAGAATCTCTTTCTGTTCTTTTGTATTGCATGTTTAAACATCCCTCTGAATTATAATATGTGTACACTGTATATGCACATATACTCATCTATACTGCCTAGAAAGACTGACCCTCTCAGGAGTGGGCACTTTTCTCTGGTCACAAGGGTACTGACTGTAGAGAGGTTTCACTGTACAGTGGTACCTGCAATATTTAAGACCACCCCTAATGCCAGACAAAAGTGGTCACATAAGACAGGTGGTCTTTCATCTCAGATAAACTAACAAATGAATATAAGGCCAATGTCTTCCTTCCTTCCTTCCTTTCTTCCTTTCTTCCTTTCTTTCTTCCTTTCTTTCTTTCTTTCCTTCCTTCCTTCCTTCCTTCCTTCCTTCCTTCCTTTCTTTCTTTCTTTCTTTCTTTCTTTCTTTCTTTCTTTCTTTCTTTCTTTCTTTCTTTCTTTCTTTCTTTCTTTCTTTCTTTCTTTCTTTCTTTCTTTCTTTCTTTCTTTCTTTCTTTCTTTCTTTCTTTCTTTCTTTCTTTCTTTCTTTCTTTCTTTCTTTCTTTCTTTCTTTCTTTCTTTCTTTCTTTCTTTCTTTCTTTCTTTCTTTCTGACCAAGTTGATCCAGAGTTTTTTTCAGACACTATTGGAAAAAACCCACCAAACTTGCCATGGTGACTGACATAACCAGCAAAATTGTGCATCTCATTTGGAAAAGTCATGATGTTTACATTTATGCAAATTTTGGAGGCAACAAAATATTTAAAAGCGCCATATCTTCCAAACTATTGCAGATAGACTCAAAATTTCAATGTGCAGATATACCTTTTTGACACTTGCCACTATAATGTACAGTTAAGTTGTAGAATTTCAAATTATGCTAATAAGGGGCATTGAAAAATTTAAAAGTTGAGTATCTCCAAAACTATTGTACATAAAGATGCCCCTCCAACTCCAATTTGTAGGTTTGTGGCAAAGCCGCATCCAATGAACCATGAACCAAAGTTGTAGGATTTTGATTTATGCAAATTAGGTGAATATGCAAAATGTATATCTTCAATAGCTTCAAATCTATTATAGAGGTGCCATTTCCACTTCAATTTATGGGTTTGTGGCATAACTCCATCCAATGAACAATAAACCAAAGTTCTTCTTGGCTTATGATTCATGCAAATTAGACAAATACACAAAATTCAAATGTTGAATAGCTTCAAAACTATTATATATAGTAGGGAGAGAGCTTTTAATGGCAATGGCACCATCTTTTGCCAATATTTTCATGTCATACTTAGAACAAAGGTTCCTGAAGAATTCTGTCCGCAAACCAGAAGTTTTCTGGTGGTACATAGATGATTGCTTCGGCATCTGGGTCCATGGAGAGACATCGCTTTTAGAATGGAGAGACTGGCTCAACGAACAACACCCGTCCATTAAATTCACTTTAGAATTTTCTTATCAAGAGGTCAACTTCTTAGACACCACAGTCTACAAACAAAACGATGGCACACTAGGCACCACTCTATACTGCAAACCAACAGACACGCATAGTTATCTGCATTACAAGTCATGCCATCCAACACACGTCACCAAATCTCTCCCATATAGCCAATTTCTCAGGGTCATTAAAATCTGCTCGAACCCTCAAGACAGAGACAAACACCTTCAGTCTATGGTCAATCACTTCCGCAAAAGAGGTTACCCACCCACCCTCCTAGAGCACAATTTACAAAGAGCCCTCTCCAAAACTAGGCAAGAAATCCTACTCACTACCCCCCGACCCACGTCTGACAGTAAGGTATCACTCATACATACCTACAATCCCCAAAACCCCAAAACCAAGAAACTTGTCTTACATTACTGGAACGTTTTGAACTTGTCCACCGAGGGACGTCAAACGTTCACAGAAAAACCCATCTTTGGGTTTAGAAGGTGCCCGAACCTCAAGGATATGTTGGTCCACTCGAAACTAACATACCCTATCCCTAATAAAGGGACCCAGGGATACACTCCACGCAATCCACACGACCCGTGTAGCAGAGACAACTGCTTCATATGCAGAATGATTACGAAACATAAAACTGCCATCTGCTCTAATTCCAAAAGGAGATACCCACTGCCACAAACAGCAGACTGCCAAAGCAGAAATGTGGTATACCTGCTCACATGTCTGAAATGTACCAAACAATACATAGGCGAAACTAAAAGAATGACACGGGAAAGATACTTGGAACATGAAAGATCCATCAGATTACAAAAAGTGAGCCCCATAGGCGACCACTGGCGCACCCAGGGCCACACCCGTGATAACATTCTTTTCATCCAAATTCTGGAAGTTATAGATAGAGACCCTAATCTAGAGTCGTCTACCATATTCAGGAGAAAAAGAGAACGTCATTGGATATATGAGTTCAACACCTTAGAACCGGATGGTCTCAACACACTCAGTTGAGGGTGATCCTTTCTCCTCTCATCTATTATATATAGTAGTTTCATTCAAACTTCACTTTATAAGTTTGGGACATGGCGACACCCCTTGAACAAAAAACCAAAGCTGAACATTTTAATTTGTAAAAATTAGGCTAATATACAAAATTAAGATTATGTTGAACAATGGCAAAGTATAGCATTTCAAACTGTTCTCATTTTGAAGGCATCCAGACAGATTTGCTGGGAAGCAAATCTTCTTTTCTAGTTCTTCTTGTTCTTCAACACATGTGTTGCGGACTCAATAACTCGAGAAAGATTAGAATTGGGAAATTGAAATTTTTTGTGAAGATGTTCCTATATAAAACTTTGCTTGGGGTTGCAGATGGGTGACTTTGACCTGCTTTTCAAGGTCACATTGCCTCTTTTGAAAAATCATTGCAGATGCATTCCAGAAAGATATGACTTTGAGGAGGTTGATATTTTGTGTGATTATGTTTCTATGTAAGATTTTTGTACGACTTTGCTTGTTACTGTAGATGTATGACCTTGACCTATTTTTCAAGGTCACGTGGGCATGTTATGTAAAATTGACGCGGACGCAATAATTCCGCAAGGATTTGACTTAAGAGGTTGAAATTTTGTATGATTATGTACCCTAATACCAACTAGGTTGGGAATGTAGATGGGTGACCTTGACCTATTTTCAAGGTCACATGGCCACATTTAAATATCATTGCAGATGCATTTGAGAAAGATTTGACTTAAAGAGGTTGATATTTTGTGTGATCATGTTTCTATGTACGATTTTTATAAGCCTTTGCTTGTAACTGCCAATGTATGACCTTGACCTATTATTCAAGGTCATTTGGGCATGTCATGTATAATTGACGCAGAACCAATAACTCCACAAGGATTTGACTTAAGAGGTGGAAATTTTGCATGATTATGTACCATCATATGAACTAGGTTTGGATTGCAGATGAATGACCGTGACCTATTATTCAAGGTCACATGGGCATGTCATGTAAAATTAATGCGGACGCAATAACTCCGCAAGGATTTGACTCAAGAGGTTGAAATTTTGCATGATTATGTACCATAATGTGAACTAGGTTGGGATTGTAGATGATTGACCTTGACCTATTTTCAAGGTCACATGGCCAGTTTTTAAAAATCATTGCGGATGCACTCGCAAAAGATTTGACTTAAAGAGGTTGACATTTTGTGTGATTATATTTCTATATAAGACTTTTGTAAGACCTTGCTTGTTACTGCAGATGTATGACCTTGACCTATTTTTCAAGGCCACGTGGGCATTCCGTGTAAAATCAATGTGGACGTGATAACTCAAGGAAGATTTGACTTGGGAAGTTGAAATTTTATGTAAAGATGTTCCTATATATAATCTTGCTTGGGATTAGTTGACCTTGACATATTTTTCAAGGTCACATGGGCATGTCATCTAAAATTGACACGCATGCAACAACTGTGCAAGGATTTGACTTAGGAGGTTGGAATTTTGCATGTTTATGTACCATTATACCAACTAGGTTAGGATTGTAGATGGGTGACCTTGACCTGTTTCAAGGTCACATGGCCACTTGTTAAAAATCGAGAAAGATTTGTCTCACAAAACTGCAAATGTATGACCTTGACCTATTTTTCAAGGTCACGTGGGCATTTTGTCAAAAATCAACGTATTGAAATGTCAATAAAGAGTGTACCTTCACCATATCTTTAGATCATTGGAATCGGTATGCCTCTTTATAAAAATCAGGGTGACAATAGTAAGGGCGCACGGGGAGACATTTGATTTTCTGTCAGAAAATCAGTCTGTTCTAGTTATATCTGGGTGCACACCCAGATATTGTTTTTCCTTGTGTTCCAGGGCACCCAAATTCGTCAAGAGTTTTTCTCAGACACTGTTATTCCCAAAACCACCAAACTTGCCATGGTGACTGACCTACCAATGAAATTTTGCCACTTGGTATGGAATAGTCCTGATGATTAAAATTATCCAAATGAGGGGCAATTAAAATTTTAAAAGCTCTCTATCTTCAAAAATATTATAGATAGACACAAAGTTCTAACTTATACATGTAGGTTTGAGACAACTGGCAAATTCAATAGCATGCAAACAAAAGTTGGGGAATTTTAATGTATGCTGTATTCATCAAATTTCTCCACAATCCACAATTGCAAAATTTGATTATCAAAGCTACAAAAAATTTGGTAAGGGTACATGTACATGTTAACGAACAGGGATAGCAGCAGATTTAATATGTTGGCTGATATCGTGATAATCGTGGAATCTAGATTCATTGTTACTTTTATATTGTAATAGGATAAGTACCTGTTTGGTTTCTTTTTGATGCTGTTAATTTTTACATGAGTGACCACGAAAGGTCAAACTGCCATGTTGGCTTAAATACAGATACATGGTGGATCATACACCCATGATTGCTATTACTTGTAGGGAAGTAACTGTACACTGTACCTGTTAGGTGTATTGTTGGTTTTGACCGTGAGTGACATAGAAAGGTCAAACTGACATTTTGCATTATTGATAGTGGTTGTACCTATACTTATTAATCACTGAAGGGAAAATGCATACATGTACCTGTTGGGCCTCTGGGGGAGCTTGAGTGGTCTTGAAAGATCAAACTGACAATAGCGTAAATCTTGGTAACAGTGGGTGCTGTCACTTTTCATGTAAAAACGATAACTCCTAAACCCTGTGAGTAAAAGATTGATATTGCAAATGGTGATGATAGTTTTAACCCATTCACCCCTTGAATTAAGACAGACTCAACAGCTTTCCTTGGCATGGGTTAGGCACTGAGGGCCCAACCCATGCCAAGGAAAGGTATTAACCTGGGACATGTTATTTTGATAGATCTCATCTGCAATTCTGAATCAAATTGTTTTTCATTGCTGTTAACATTAGTCAAAAACATTTAAGCAGATGACGCTTGAATACCAGCCAGTTTTGGTCAACTTAAGGGGAAAAAGGTAAAACAAAGGTCACCTGGATAATATTCCAAAAGTCATAGAGCCACTTAGGTTTGTGCAGAAGTCAGCTGAGCACAGGTCTGTGATAGTCCACTTGATTACAATATATTTGTTTTGTCCTTCTTTCACATGCTTTTAGTCTTTCTTTTTTTTTTTTTTTTTTTTTTGTTCTGTGTGCTTCTACGATAGCCAAGAATGCCATTCACATTACAATCGCAGTCCTTTATATCATTTGATTTGGCTAAGCTACATCTATATTGCTTATTGCAGATTCAGATCTCTGAAGCAAGTTGTTTCCTGGAAATCCTGGTTTGATGGAAATACCTGCCATGCAGGCGTTGAAAGACAGTCCAGGATTTGCTTGGAGTTGTTATTTATGGTTAACCTTTTGTCCACCAGATGTCATATCATGTCAAAGTGTCAACCAGATTGACAAAGTGAAGAATGGCAGAGACAAAATGATCAGATGAGTGTCATGAAATAAGGGTGGAGGGTGCAAAGTCTGACCTCCCGCCCTTACATGCATCCCCGGCTGAAGCCTGTCACAGAGTTTTCCTGTTGGGTTTGTTTTTTTTTTTTTTTTTTTTTTTTTGAGGTTTATCCATACTCTTTGAAGTCATTTTGGGGGCTTCCAGTATTTTCAAAGGGTCACAGACCATGTATGTAAAGTTGCAATAAATCTGTTAAATTAATGTCTTATTGGGTCCTCTTTCTTCAAGTATTTCGTAGGGTTCTGTGGTACCCTTAAAGTAAAAATTTGGGGGCCATAAGTTAATTTTTATCCATCACATATATGCATATTTTTGCTTAAACTTAAAGGGAAACACTGCATCACTCAGAAATTTTAAAATAAAAAATTAGCCTCGGTTGCAGTTTTTTGACATCTTTGTGTGAAGCAAATTAGCTTAATGCTTTTTAGTTTTTTCACGAATTTGTCTTGTGATTTATTCTATCAGAAAGGTTGATCACATGGGATGATTTTCATTACAAACGTTCATGTTTACCCTTACCCTTGACTGAAGACTTGGGTCAACAACTGAATCTCGTCAGTTGGGTGCTGACTCATGCCAAGGAGAGCTGTTGACCTGGCATGTGTTACATGTATCTTGATAGGTCTCATTTTCAATTTTCATCCAAATTACTTAAATCGTTACAGTGGAAATTAGTCCAAAACATTGAAGCAGATGACATTTAATGACCATACACATTTTGCTGGCTTAAGGTAAAAAGGGTTAAATATTGGCCATTTTATTAGTGCTATAATTGCAACAACTCTTGCCTGCTGCACCACCAAATTCTAGGTGACAGGAACACAGAGGTCAGTCTGCTTAACCCTTTCAGTGGCAAATTTTGGACTGAGTCAACAGCTTTCCTGGACACGCTCAAGCACACCGAGGAAAGCTGTTGACCCAGATCATTATATCCTCTGGAACTACAGGCAAGCTGGCACTTAAATGAAAGGTCTCTTCACAAGCAATATGAATCGAGTATCCTGATTATAATTGCGAGCCGTTTTGTCTAAAGCAGTTCAACTTTAGTTGCAGTTGGCATTGAAGGAGTTAAGAGGCAACTTGATGGGATCAAGTTGACACAGTGTTAAGCTTTCCAGGAAGACTTACAACATAGAAGAGCCCATGTGCCTTCACTAACTCAAGGAAGTACCTTCAATGTATTAACACATTTGATTGTGGAAGGAAAATGATTTTTTTATTGCGAAATCAAAATAACCATTGTAGTTGACTACATTTTTTTTTTTTTTACAATAAAATTTACATGCTTGGCCTTGGAGTTGCAATAAACAGAAAACAATGTAGGGAAAAATGCAAGAACTATCATACATATACAATAAAGATTAGGTACAGAACACCTTCTCACAAGCATTTTTTACCTAATGAAATATGTATCAAGGCAGCATGTCAAACAAGTGAAGAAAAATTCACTTCCTCATCTTTGTTTTTTATTTTCTTTATTTCTTTATACAGTGAAACCTGTTTTGAGAGACTACCCTTATGGCAGGCTAAAAATTGGTCACATAAGGCAGGTGGTCTCTTAATGGAGGTGCAATAACATGGGAAAGATAGCAAAAGGGACTTTGGAAATATGGTCTTAAAAGGCAGGTGGTCTTTCTTCACAGTGGTCTCTTAAAACAGGTTTCACTGTATATATATATATATATATACAGTAAAACCTCTCTATACTGAACACCATTTCTCGGCCCCAAATATATACTTTCGATGTTAGCAAACCTCCCTGTACCGAACATTTTTTTCTGGTCCCAAGTGTGTTCGGTACAGGGAGGTTTCACTGTATATATATATTTCATTTTTGCACATATGTTTCTTATACAGATGAAGTTAGTGGGCCTACTATTCAATAAATAACATTTTACATGCAGGTGTGTTTTATTTGTCCAGTATATTAAGTATCCTCACCTCTCCAATGTAGCAGTGTGCTTTTTTCCCAATTTACCAATCACAACTGATTTTGTTAATTTGATGTATAAGTTTTGAAAAAAAAAAGTAACTTAAAACCAATATTAAAACTTGCCATGGCATAAGCAGAAGAAAATGAAAAAAAAAAAAATCCATTTGTAAAAATGCCAACATGGTCACATATTCTTTCAAAGTGAGAATGTTTAGTTTGTTCAGTGTGAAAGGTCAGCTTGCTTGGGAAACATGTTATGTTGCCAGTTATGGTTTATGTATGATATGAGCAAACTGTAGGCCTGAACAAAACTTTATTTCTTGTAAGTTACTCATTTTGGTACTAAATGTTTGAACATAAAGTACATAGAGAAGTGATTTTTTTTACATTTTAGTGTAAAAAATTATCTTACCCAATAAATTTAAATACAAAGTCATATATGGTAGTACAGTATATATGAATGTAAATGTTTGACAATCTTGTCCCAACCTGTAAGACTTTCGTGTTCATATTTTATTTAACAAGTATGCCAAATCACAGCGTTTTTGCTTTGCAAAAAAATGTCAATAAAAAATATAGATACATTGTATTTTTCCCCCATGTTAGCCACATGTATAAACTTAAGCAACTGCCAGGATTTTGTCTGTTGGTCACTGGAAAACTAACGATGTGCTCCCCTGGACTGACTGACTAAGGAAATGCACAGATACTTATAACTGATCATTGAAAATTTTTCATCCAGTCTTCAGTGATAAAGTTGTAAATAATTCACAAGATTATTATTTACACACTAGATTTTTGCTGAGGGAGTTGGAGAATTTATAAAAAAAAAAAAAGGACAAGGATATAATTGTTTACAGTGTGAGTATGTACAGTCAATTGTCAATCATTTACTTTCTGGCAAGTGACAGTAGGCTAAGTCACAGCGGACAGAGTGACAGTCTGCAGAGTCTCAGTGGGCTGAGTGACAGTCTGCAGAGTCTTAGTGGGCAGAGTGAACCACTTACTTTGACCACAGGGTAATTCAATAAAACCATATTCTCCATTGATGATTTTTCAAAATAGCACAAACTGGGCAGGGCTTAGGTCTGTTATATACATGTGTGTGACCCAGCCAGTTTCATTAACCCTTTCCCCCTTAAACAGGCTAAAACTGGCTTGTGGTCAAATGTTGTCTGCGTCAGTGTTTTCAGCTGATTTCAACAATAATGAAAAACAGTTTGACTGAGAACTGTAGATTAGACAAGTCTCTCAACATGATATGCCCCAGGTCAACAGCTTTCCTTGGCATGAGTTGGTCACTAAGTGCCCAACCCATGCCAAGAAAAGCTGTTGACTCAGTCTTACTCAGGAGGAAAGGGTTAAAGAGGTTTGGTTAATTTTTATGCATATTATCTCGCAAAAATATATGAAGAATCATGAGCAATTGAAATGTTAAATCAGGAGAAAGAGTGTGTAGCTGGTCATGCAATATTTTGAGATTGACCAGACTACTTGATTGCTTGAGTATGAGCTACCAACAATATTGATTTTGATTAGTTTTGAAATATTTAATTATATATATAAAATCTACTTATAAAAAAAGAATGTAAGTAACTGTGCACTGTTCAAGCAAAAAATATGTACATACAATTTAGGCATTTCATTAATATTAAAACATACTTGTTTCATTACCCATGCATACAAGGGATGATATATATTTTTTTTTTCATCTTTAAATATACATACAATCTTAAAACGGAGCTATATACACATTTGAAGCAAAAATTACATAATGTTCTAAATATTAATGTGAATATAAATTTGATGACAGCTTTGATAATCCTTTGATGGGCACTGGCATATATATTGAGAAAACAGATGATTGAAACAGTGCTTGACTTTGCCCTCCTCCCATCAAATTAATTCACCTTTAACTTGTTCAGACTCCAGGGTCAGTGCCTAAAACCAAACAGGAGTGCTGCTTGCGTCAGTTGTCCGATAGAGTTACAGCTCCACCCAAGTGTGGTATTCACCATGTTTACTGAAACGGTCTTTAACTCTCTCTGGCTTCATCTCCGCTGCCATTTTGGCCTTTGGATTTGCAGTCATCAACATTATAGGCTAATTATGTGATCTAAGAGGAAAAATGGATTGCACGTGTCATAAGTTTTTAATGTTAATTGCTTCTTAAGTAAACAAAATGAAAACATGCATGTGTGCATTGACAGGTGAAGCTGAAAGTAGCTTTCATATATTTCAAAGTGAGTAAAACAACGCTAAACGGGGATCAAGTAAAGGGTTAAAATGAGTGGAAATTTTATCACTTGGGCCACTGGAAAAGGGGGATACAGGGAAAACAACAATATCAGCAACTTTTACTTTTACACATTTATTGGACGGAGAACAAATGTTAAGATACGAAATCAGAGATATGGTAATGTCTCAATGGAGGATATATGGATGCAGGGCAAACTATGCGTCTATGAGATGGGCTTAACTGTGTGGTATGATGCAGCAGCACCTCCAAAGTGTGGTGCATGTCACTGGGTGTGGCATACTTCCTGCAAGTGTGTTTATCAA
>CAXHWN010000266.1:0-35000 GCA_964020975.1 Hermodice carunculata | reverse complement strand
ATTGGGAAAGAGGGCTACGCCCTATATTAATCCCTCTCGAGAAATAAGACAATTACAGACATGACAGCACAAGACGCACGTGGAGTCGGGTACATGCAGTAGATGACAACACCCAGACAAGACAGATAGTGGGGCTGTGCCAGTAATAAGTTTAGTTTTCCTTTCTTTCTTTCTTTTTCTTTTTTTTTTCACAAAAACTTGAGTATGTGACACGGAGTGAGGCCAAAATAATCATCTGGTTTTACTTACAACATGGTCTAAGTAATGGCGGTTTAATCATAAATATTGAAATTTATAACTAAGCACGATGCACACATAAACTCTTATACTGACCGTGCATCGACATTTAAGGATTGGACGGCAAGCTCTCCCAGCTGTGGCAAAGGGTCCGAGTGCCCTCAGATCCTCTAACACAACGCAGGAGCGCAAGTCTGTCGGTATCACACGTAGCTGTTAAAGTAAACAAGATCACCCAATGCCTTCAGAATTGAAACGCCCGGTGGCGTGAATAAATTCATGTACAGCTAAAAAAATGTTAATGTTGTCAGGAAAAGAACATTGTGGGGAACCACAAAGTAAAGTTTGTTAAGTGAAGGGAGCAAAAGGGGCAATTTTGGTATGTAACTGGGAACGCGGAACTGTAAACTTTGGACATGAGAAGAAGAAGTGCCAAGTATCCTCTCGCGGTTGCACCACAAGAACATTCAGGAGTGTTTACTCCAATCTTAAAAAGATGCGAATTTAGAAGACTAGCGTCCAAACGCAAGCGTGTGTGTCGAACACCTAAAGCTCCATTACCAATGTTATACAATTCAGGAAACATAGTGGGACGTATTACTTGTTTGGTAATCTTAGATTTAAAAATTTGGATAGAAGCTGAATTTCGGGTTTCCAGAGGTAGTTGGTTACAAAGTCGAATAGTTGATGGAAAAAAGGATTTATCAAAAAGTTCTGTTCGAGCCCTAAAGTGAGGAAGATCAAATTTTTGACGAGTATGATGTGTATGTATGTCAGTAGCATCTGGAATAATAGAGCAGAGAAATTCCGGCACAAGCTTGTTCACCAGTTTATACATTAAAAGTAGTTTAGCGTTTTTCCTGCGTTCAGCCAGTGTAAGCCTTCCAATTTCTTCATTGAGCTTGGCGTTGCTTGTCCCATGCATTGCTCCTGTTACAATACGGGCTGCAATCAGTTGGACATTTTCGAGCTTTTCCTCATCGGCTTCAGTACAGCCGCACCAAACTGGACTACCATATTCAAGTATAGGCCTGATGAAAGAAATGTAGATAGTTTCCAAAGTGTTTCTGTCGAAAACGAATTTTAAGCTCTTCATAATATTTATCATCCTAGTAGCCTTAACTGTAATTTCAGTAATGTGATCAGACCAACGTAGGTCAGAACGTATTGTGATCCCAAGGTATTTGTGGTGAGGTACATCTTACCAAAGTATGACCCTGAAAATTGATGGGAGGGTGATTTGGTGGATTAGTTTTCCGGGATATAAGCATGGAGTTAGTTTTTAGGGCATTGAAAGTTACTAACCAATCTTTAGACCACTGTTCAATATCGGAGAGGTCAGAGTTAAGAGTATTGGCGGCAGCAATTGGGTCATCAATAGTGAGATATAAAGAAGTATCATCAGCAAACATTTTAATTTTAGAACGGACTAAATTGACAATATCATTAATATAGATTAAGAACATGAGTGGTCCTAACACTGAACCTTGGGGCACACCAGCATTGATTTTTCCCCCAGTTGGATGACTGGCCCTGGATAACAACACGTTGGTAACGATTGTCTAAGTAATCAGAGCACCATTCAAGAAGATTTCCAGTGATGCCAGCCTTCCTTAACTTAAATATTAGGCCAGAGTGCCAAACTTTATCAAATGCCTTACTAATGTCTAACAAGTTGATACGGACTTCCTTTTGATTGTCAATAGCCAAACACAGTTCATGATAAAGTAGAAGTAGTTGATTTACAGTTGAATCTCCAGGTATAAAGCCAGATTGATGGGCAGAGATAACTAAGTTATCCCGGAAGAAGTTAAACACATACTTGAATATTATTCTTTCAAAAACTTTCCTTGTACAACTGAGAAGTGACACAGGCCTGTAATTGTTACATAAGTTTTCAGGGCCTTTCTTATGGAGAGGGGAGACGTTTGCCTTTTTCCAGGCAGAAGGGAATCGTTTCATTCTTAGGGAAAGGTTGAAAAGTTTAGTCAAGGAGGATGATATGGCAGGTGCAGCCTCTTTCAAAAGTTTCGCACTAATGCCGTCAGGACCAGACGCTTTAGAAGTATCAAGACTTAAAAGTGTTTCCAAGACCTCAGATTCACTAATAGTTATAGTAGTGAGAGTCGAGTGGGGACAATCGGCGGTATATCCAGGTAGTGTGGCCATTGTAGCATCAAGGTCACATTGTTGCAGAAAGAATGAATTGAAAATTTCAGCTTTGGACAAATTATCTGAAATATGTTTATTTTCATGTAGGAGTGATGGAACAGTCGTGGAATGGTTGCGATTTACAAAGTGTTTAACGGTACGCCACCAGCATTTATTTTTGAGAGACGAATTGTTCAGGTCAGCACAAAGTTTTTCATTATATTGTTGCTCGGCGAGCCTAAGCTGATCTTGATAATGATTCCTTGCTTGACAAAAAGAGGTCCAAGCCCCAATTTCAAAATGATTGTGTTTAGCTTTTTCATATTTTCTGCGGACTTGGCGCTTTAGTAGTTGAAGGTTGGAGTTGTACCAGGGAAGATCCCAGGGTCTGATCTCAATACTTTGGTTAGGAATGCATCGCATAGCAGTTTTGAGAAATAAACTTGACCAAGAATCGCAACAGGAATTTATATCGTTATGAATGAAACAAGGGGTCCAATCTATCATACTAAGATGGTTTCTAAAACTATCAAAGTCCGGCTTGGAATATTCCCATATACGCCGTCTGTATGCTACCTCCTTTACCCGCTGAAACAGTAACTTTGCCTCCACAACAGAATGATCACAATTGAATAGAGGAGGAAACACACGGACATCGTGAATGTATTGAGGTACATTTGAAATTATCTGATCAAGGCAGGTAGCAGATTGTTCAGTGACACGAGTAGGTTCGTTCACATGCACAGAAAGAAATTTTGTTTGAGCACCTCATTTCATGTAACCCGACGCTCCGATCTGGAGGTTGCTGATCTCGAACTTTTATGGTGTCAAATCAGATTGCATAACAATAATTTCCTTATTGGGGTTGTATACAGACCGCCAAATTCTACCGTCACTTTTTGGGATAAACTCCAGGACAGTCTGGATCTTGCGCGTCACTCAGGAATTCAATTTCAGCATACTTATCTCTTAGATGAAGGTACTGTTCGTTGGTGGTGTACAAACCACCCACTTCGGAACCATACGGATGTCCCCGGGGGATGCTACGGGCGTCTGCCGAAAATACCGGATATGATACGTCCGGAAATTCCCTCCCCTATTACTTTACAATATGAGAGGTCCACTTACAAGTTAGATCAGCTAGCGAGTTAACAGTGACGTACTCTGTGAAAGCAGCGACGCATTTTGTTTGGTTTCTTTTTGATCAAGCTGGAACGTAACTTTGATAAATTTTTTTGATGGGCAATATTTTTATTGGCACGTCTTGCGGGCGGCCTATTACATCAAGAAAGGAGAGGCGCTTCAGATTATAAACCAATACGAGAATTTGCTTCGTAATGAAATGCCGTTTAGACCCAAAGGTAAGGCCAACAAGGAATTTATTTATTAATTACCAATTTGTGTTCAATTTACCTAGCAATGAAATGTCATTTTGACCATAAGGGAAGTCCAAGAACAAAGGGTAAAGCCTGCACTTCCTCAATATTTGTTTGACACAAAAACTAGCCATCGATTTAACGGTTGCATATTCTTAGGTGTCTGAGCATAGACGTACATATTTCGACCCAAGGTACGGAGTCGCACACATAAAAATTGACTGATTATGGCTCAAAATTTCAAATGGCAAAGTGACATTGACCTTTAGAGGTCACATGTAAACTTCAAAAAATGTGAAGTTTTGTACCTACAATTTGGGTCCAACATGATTAAAATTGGATGAAAAGTGGCCAAGTTATGGCTGGATGAAAATTCCAAAGGTTCAAATGACCTTGATCTTTGCTCTTGAGAGGTCACATCTAAATAACAAAGCTATGCAGTCTTACAATATCTACAATTTGAGCCCAAACTGATCAAGATTGACTGAGTTACGGCTGAAAGAAACTTTCAGATGGCAAAATGACCTTGAACTTTGACCTCTTTACAAAAACTCAAGACTTCATGTATAGAAGTTAAATCATGCCAAGTTTGGAGTTTCTCTGTATAATAGTTTTCGAAAGAAATGTCGGAATAATAATAATAATAATAATAATAATAATAATAATAATAATAATAATAATAATAATAATAATAATAATAATAATAATAATTATTATTATTATTATTATTATTATTATTATTATTATTATTATTAATATTATTATAATAATAATAATAATAATAATAATAATAATAATAATAATAATAATAATAATAATAATAATAATAATAATAATAATGATGGTGATCATGATGATGATCATGATGATGATGATGATGATGATAATAATCTCCCGGTAGGGACAAATATATAAAAGAAAAGATACATATGTACACAAAAATTAAGCTAAGCACAAAACTAAACTTACATTAAATGCTCTGGTGAGAAGACCAGTGGGACTGTGCTCCGCGGACCAGGGCTTGAAGCAGTGGTTTTAGTAAATTAAAAAATTGAGAGCATCCACCAGTCAATGAGGGTACCAGTCTCCGCGGTACAGCCACTGTAAATTACAAGACAAGTGTCGCAGAAGGCTATAGACAGAGGACACAAAATGAATGATACAAAACGCGAAATTAAAGATCCTATCACAGTATATAATATATAATTCAACTTACCTACATTTTCGCTCTTCAAATAAAAATAACATATATATATATATATATATATATATATATATATATATATATATATATATATATATATATATATATATATATATATATATATATATATATATATATATATATATATATATTAATGATAAGTTGATTCATCCATTTAATGATAGTAAATTAATATGATAAAGTGGATGTTATTTTAATTTGAACAGTGAAAATATAGGTAAGTTGAATTTATTGTTCTGTATTCCTGATCCCGATGATTGTGCTGGAGTCATTTGAAGTCCTGCTTTCCAATAGTTTACTCCTTAACGTCCTGGAAGTAGCTTTTTGTTGGAAAATGTATAGGATCTATTTGTGAAAGTAGACATCAAGGATTGGGATTGATTTGGAGACATGTAGAGCTACAATTGGAAGACTTGTTGGGTTGGGCACCTACAAAACGCCCAAAAACAAATGAGATCGTTTGTGTGGGGCCATTGAACAAGGTGTTTGCAACAACCTCATACCATTGTTATGTCTGTGTGCAAACACAGACATATTGTTTTTCTAGGAAATTTTTTTCCTTTTTTTTTTTTCTTCGTTTACAGGCAAATGTGTCCGAAATTTCATTTGAAAAGTATCACACGTAGAAACTCCAAACTTGGCACGATTATACCTCCATACTTGGAGTCTTGAGTTTTGGAAAGATGTTCAACAGTTATGAAAATTATGCTAAATTATAGCCATTTGAAAGTTTAACCTTGAATATCGCTAGAACTATTATAGGTACAAATAATTCAACCAATTCAACTTCAATTAATATGCTTGTAACACTGAACGTTTTTGTAATATTCATGTGACATCTAAAGGTCAAAGGGCAGGGTCCTTTTGTATTTTGAAATTTTCGTCTAGCCATAACTCCGTCAATTTATATCCAATTTTAACCATGTTGGACCCAAATTGTAGATATTGCAATACTGCATATTTTTGTATGTAGATGTGACCTCTAAAGGCCAAAGGTCAAGGCCATTTTGACATTTGATTTTTTCTTGTAGCCATAACTCTATCAAATTTTACCCGATTTTGACTATGTTGGGCTTAAACTGTAGCTATTGTAACATTGCACAGATTTGCTATTTGCATGTGACCTAAAGGTCAAAGTTCAAGATCGGTTGTTTGGACCTTTGAAATTTTCATCCAGCCATAATTTGTCCAATTATAATTCAATTTTAATAATGTTAGGCTGATAGTGTGTGTATTGCAACACTGCACATTTTTGTAAGTAACATGTAACCTCCAAAGCTCAAAGGTCAAGGTCATTTGGCCTTCTGAAAGTTTCATCTAGCCATAACTTGGTTAAGTTTCATCTCATTTGGTTCATGTTGGGCATAAATTGTAGATATTATAACACTGTTAATTTTTGTAATTTACATGTGACCCCTCAAAGTCAAATGTCAAGGTCATTAGGGCTTTTCAATTTTTATCTAGTCATAACTTTGTCAATTTTCAACCAATGTCAGTCTTGTCGGGCTGAAATTGTAGATACTGCAACAATGCACATTTCTGTAATTTACATGTGACCTCTAAAGGTCAAAGGTCAAAGTCATCTGGACTTTCAAATTTTCGTCTAGCTATAAGCTTAATGGAAAGTACCCAAGGGCAAAAGTTGTGGCATTTAATATTTACAACTTTTGAAGTCACACAGATTGTTTTGAAGCCAATCTTCTTTTCTAGTTTGCGATTGTGTCAGGCTTATGGAATAAACAGACAGGTCACGCAGTGCCAGTTAACGAACGCATTTCAGTGTATACAAACAATTCATTATCTTCAACAATCCCAGTGAATGCTGCTATTGCAGTAAAACCGAATGCGGTCAGATTAACCAGTACTTCTTAATGCACAAACCCAGAAATGCTTTTCAAATGTATTAGCAATACATAGGTGGACTTGGACATTTTTCACTTTGGAACAAACTTAACCTACATAGATCCAGCCATCGTCTCAACACTTTATAATTCAATGACTTTCTTCAACATCAACAAGTTCAAACCTGTGCTTACTACCAACCAGGAGCACACTTATAATCAGTCAACCAATGAGAATATTACATACGTGACCAAAGACCTGCCTGCTGGTCTTAAGTTTATCACTTGGAATAAGCCTCTTCCCAAGCCTCGACCAAGTGAAACTCTATGCTAATAAGTCGCAATAAAGACGATAATATAACTGCTTTTAATGAAATTTAGTTATTTGCCGGGCACAGTCTCGCCGCCCGCAGAGACAGACCGCAAAACCGATGGGGGAGGTGTATCTTCATATGCACGTTTTATCTACTGTGTGACAAAAGACAAGACCTTAGACATTAACATATCGAAGCTTGTGTGGATTGAAATTACGTATCTATGTTCCAAGCCAACGTTAGTATGCTCCGTCTATAGCACTTCAAAACTACCCGTGCAGTGGTATGACTCTTTCTCTGAAATTATAGAACAAGCCTATTCACAAAATAAAGAAATGACAACACTTGGCCACATAAATCTTGATTTTCTAAAACCAAACACAATGCCACAAAATAGGACTAGGATATTGGACAACTTTCATCTTACCCTGGTAATCAAGGTGATCAAGCACCAACTCGCATGAAAAGAGACAGCGAAACTTTCATCGACCACATCTATGTGACTTACCCAGAACACATTCGTAGTACAGCAGTCCCGCACATTAGACTATCACATTATTTCCATGTTTGTTATGTTCGAACGCTGAATGTTTCTGATCAGACAGGCCCCACAATAGTATTACTTGTGGATCATAAAGAGACTTTGATGCGGAGGCCTTCCGACAAAACCTCTCAACCACGCCGTTGACCAAGTTTGAAGTCTCCAATGACCCTAATGATTCTTCGAACTGCTGGATATATCTTTCTTTAAAAGCTTTAGATGAACATGCTCCCATCAAAGATAGGCGTGTCAAACATAAAAAACAACCGGACTGGTTCACAGATGATATTAAAAAAGCTTTATATTTACAGGATAAATACATCAGTGAGGAAAATGAAAATATCGCAACGCACAGGAGAAACAAAGCAACAGATCTAATCCGTAAATCTACATCGAATCATTACAACAAACTTGTACCAGCAAGCCTACATGACTGCAAAAACCTGTGGTCACTAATCAGGCAGCCTGTTCCCACTGCCAAATCTGAAACCCGCTGCATTCTAAAAACAGATCAAAACACCATCATTAATGATCCATTCGAAATTTCTGACAGCTTTGATAACTTCTTCGTAAACATTGCGGATAACTTGACCGCATATCTGACATTAAATCAGCAATATTCTAACGAGGAGCTCATCACCTTTATTTAGACCAAAATTGGCTGTTGATGTAAAATGCGATATTCCTCTTGTATCAGAACATTTTGTTCTGAAACAATTACGGAATTTGGAAGATTAAAAAAAAGCAGTAAGACTACATGGCTTACCAACCAAACATCTAGCTTGTGGCAGCAGAAATTCTTAGTGGCCTTCTTGCCAAGATACTCAATTTGTCAATAACAACCGGTTTTCCCTAGTGAATGGAAGATTGCTAAAGTAGTTCGAACACACAAAAAGGGAACCTCCAAAAATTAAAGAAACACATACATTTAGCTTTTCATTAATATCTAACAAACCACGGGTTATTAATCCTACTGAGTCAGGTTTACTAAGCAACTTTTCAAGCGAAACAGCAATTTTGAACATGACCTACAAATGTGCAAAGGCTATAGATGATGACCGTTTGAATGGCGTCATTCTTTTAGACCCGCGCAAAGCATTCGACGTGATTGACCATGATATTATAATTGAAAAATTCATTGTGTACACGTGCTCCAATTTAGCAACTCATTGGTTTACTTCCTATCTGAAAGACAGGTTTCAGTGTACAACCTTCAAAGGTGAAAGCTCATCAGAAAGATCTCGGATACGGACAGGCGTTCCACAAGGGTCCATTTTAACCCTTATTATTTAGTCGATTCAACGACCTCCCTTTGCCTCTGGATGAACGTGAGGCCGACATGTACGCTGATGATTCAATAATAATTGCTCAAGCCAAAACCGTTCTCGAACTTGAAGAAAAACTGACAGCAAATGCACAAAAATTCACTGTGGCGCATCATAAATCGTGTGGCAGCTACCATAATGATTGCAAAAACCAAAGTGATGCCTATAACCACTTGGTAAAAACGGGCATCTGTACAAGACAACTATAAGATTTACATGTCAAAATGAACAATGAATTCTAAGAAAATGTTACCAAAGCAAGCTCCCTGGTGTTGCACTAAACCATTACTTATCATGCGAAGACCATTTTAAGAGTATTATAAGCAAGGTAAACAGGAAACCGGCTCTTCGCCGACCAATAAGGGGATGCTTACCCTTGTTGACTGAAACTCTTTGTCAATGCACATATTTTGCCACAAATGAACTATTGTTCTACTGTATGGGGCAGTTCCATTCATGTTAGCAACTTATTACAAGCCCAAAAAACGGGTTGCATGGACAGTGTTAGATATAAGTTATCCCTCAATCACGCAACTCGAAAACAGTTCAAGTTTTTTTTTAAATAAATAAAATTGGTTAAACATTGAGGATGGAATTAAATTTAGAAAAGCACTCTTGGTCTATAAAAGCCTGAATGGACAGACGCTCAAATATATGAATGACATTTTTTTACATTGATCAGACAGGTCGGCGCACACGATCCGATAGCAAACAGGAACTCAATCTTCCATCTGAACGACATAAAGTAATATATACATCTCCATTTCCTCATAGCTGTTTGACCAAATAGATCGATTTGCCACTGCCTATACGTAATGTATCAAGTGTGAACAGTTTAAAATCAAAATATTTAAGGCACCATTGTTAAAACAAATTGCAACTGATGCCACTTTTGTAGCCAAAACTTGTAAAGACTGTATATAGAACTATAAACCCTAATTTTGCAGTTTACTAACCCCAGAGGGCTCTGGGGAAGATGAGAGGCAGTTCCCTACCAGATGTTATAACCCTCTTCAAATATTTATGTTTATTATTATCATTATTATTAGTATTATTATTATCATCATCATCATCATCATCATGTGGACTTTCTAGACTTTTGCATGTAGCGTTTCCAACCAGCTTGTAGAATTTGTTTGCAAAAGCAACTAATCATACCTTATTGTTCACATGGTAATTCTTACAAATGTATGCAGTAGATTCAGATTCTGCTGAGCGTTAGATCCAACACAACAAGATATGTCATAAAATGTTGCAATGATTGCATTGAAAGGCCCTACTGGGCAAAATGCTTGGAGTCCAGTATGTCGCGCCTTCAGATGGCAATGCGACTAACTAAACCCCACGGATGTGGACATTGAATGATCATGAGTGCGCAAGCGTACCAATAGAAGGTCAGCCGCCAATGAACGATAATGCAGGCCAGGTTGGGAATCTGAGCATGCGCAACGCTGGCAGAAGTTACCCTCATGCGTCTACAACACAAACGTGGCTGCTGTTTTAACCGTTTCGTCCACGTGGTTGGTTTACCCATGGAAATCGTGCAAAATTCACAGTAATTAAGTTACATGACACGGGCATTCTTTTTTCGAAACATTTTATGGATAGTTTACAACATCGACCACATTGCGAACGCTAATATTTGCTATGATTTATCACTCTTTATACTGGAAGCTGTTGGATTAATCGTGAATGACAGAAATTCTAATTAAAAGTACTAGGAGCTGATAAAAGTTCCCTGGACTGTGTAACCGTAAACAAGAAGCCATATGACCATGAAAATAAAGCTGACTCTAGAAGTGCACGTTGATTTTGGAGAATTATGATAAATATGAAAGCAACTGTTAGCATGGTAGGCGTATGGAGCAGCAGGGAAACCAAAAGCAACACCAAGAAGCAAGGATCATTGAGCATTGTTAAGAGTGGTTAAGCACAAATAGACTGTATTTGCTGCTGCTATATGCCTGGTGATAGAAAGCAAACTATATACAAAATATTTGAAGAAACATTTTTTCATCAGGTTTCACCTTCTCCGAAACATTGCTTAAACAATTCAAAAGATCTTTATTAAGTGTACAGCTACTAGACAAAAGTGTCATGAGATCAGATTGTTGACGGAATGAGAGCGTATGTACAGGAAACCTGTCTTCCGCGATAGCTTTACAAGTTTTCGCAAGCAATAAAGTTGAGCAAACAGTAAGAGGAATGGAGAAAATTGCACTTAATTTACTTCAGCTGAACAATTATTGGTGCGAATTCAGACGATTAGAATGTACAGAATATACATAATAGGAAATTGTCATACTTTAGATATGTAATCTTACAAATATAACACTTAAGAACGGCACTGTTATATTTCGATGCGATTTCCAATGAAAAACAAAAGTCAATTAAAATCGTTGATGTGGACATATTTGAATGTATATGTATAAAGTATAGACACATTTGTTTTACATGGATTGTGAAAGAAGTCAAGCATTGACTTATCGAGTCACTCTCCATGGCACAGATGTTGGCGTATACTTCCTACCTTGCCTGGTGGAGGAAACCGAAGAACTCGGAGAAAACCACCGTGCACGGTTAAAGTGGTAGGAACTTTTTCCACATGCTGCCCAGGACGAGAACCGAACCCGGGTCGCAGAGGTGAAAGGCGAGCGTCTAACCGCTATGTACACACACACGTGCACAGATACATACACACTACCATATATATATATATATATATATATATATATATATATATATATATATATATATATATATATATATATATATATATATACATAAACTATTCCATGTCATGTCGTGTCATGTTATGTTATTTTCACGTGCCACACAGCCTTACAAATAGCATGCACCTACTTGTCAGAGTAAAGATATCGAAGCTGTATGCTTGTTTTAAGGCGGATGTAGAAGATTACGTTAAACTCCATGTGGTGCTGGACAATGGACTGACCAGCACGTGTATGAATACACATTTCAACACAAACCGAGTCACAAATTTGCAGATTCCCTGGTCTATTCTGTTGTCTACGAGTAGCTTCAGTGCAAAGGTGGTGCGTGAGTCTGTTTTAAGACCAATTTTCAAATATAAATAAAAGTCTTTGATGGAAACTATTCTTAGACTCGAAATGCAATATTTGTTGATAGCGGTATTTCCCTGTGTGATTCCTGCTTGTACCTAAGATTGATTGAAATATATTGTTTCCACACGAAAATGGATTGGAGGAAGAATGACGGAGCTTGTGTGAACTCCTCTCCATATAACATACGCATGTACAATGTCACCTGATTTTCCAAGAGACAGCTGGTAGTAGTAAATAGAGTAAAGAGATAATCCATTCCACTTCAATATGAATAGGCAAGTAATGAGGTTGTACCATATTTGAGTAAATTAATACGTTACACTGTTTATCTGAGACCCATTTTCAAAGAAGGTTCTGTTTCTGTGTGCACAAAATTGCAGTATTCTTTTCAATTATCACGTTATCCATTTTTACGTTTGAGTGTAGATAACTTTCCGCTGCTAACCACCCGTGCCCTGAGAAACTGCCATGTATAATTGTTAGAGATAGATGACGCAAGCAATGCTTTGCGAAGTCCTTTCAAGGTTTGATAGCGCGAAGCGTCCTCTTGTGACATTTTGTAGAACGCATGGAACCCTTGAATTATTCCATTTAACATTTAACCCTGCGCTTTTGCATACAGAAGTTTCGTAATCTTCGATTAAATGTAACTATTAATGCACATGTATAGATCTGTTAATCAATCGTGAGTGCTATATTATAACCATATTTCTTAACAGCATGTGAATATGAAAAACAGATACAATCAGTTTATTGATTGCATGGACATGCATTATTTGTATTGGGAATTGTATCGTTTCGCTGACCCAAAAGCCTCTTCCGCTTAATCAATTAATAAAGGATAAATTAGGCATAAAAATTCTGTCAAATAGGTTAATCGTGCAAAATGGTGCCTTTACCATGTTTAGATCTTTATTACAGCTGAATAATAACATTCATATAATGTTAAAAAGTAAACATTTAATGATTGTGTTTCCTCAGTCTGTTCTTTACTTTTGATCGAAAAGGCTGAGTTCTAAGCAGCAAACAACATGCACATGATCGATGGTACTGGCCCTCATCTCACCGATAACATTTAATATTTTCTAATATTTATAACTGAATCTACCCCTTTACAGCGGGGGCACCATGGGCAGGGCAGAACCCACGGTGCGTCAGACACGTTTTAGTAGAATACACGAATTATATAGGGATTGATCTAAAATATCAAATTAAAAGCACAGACGACACACATCCATATATATATCAGCTGTAGATTGTAGTAAAAAAGTAATGTACTTAGGCCGGCTCAGACAGGTCGTCCAGCAGCTATCGCCTGTAACACCATGCTTCAGTTAGAAACAGTGTACAAATACAGTCAAACAAATAACCAACATTGTTCCCATATAAATAGGCTTGGTCACCGATATCGTTGAACGATATAGCGACACTGAATTTGTACCCATCGCCAAATTGAAAAGAACCCTATATTTTGAAAAGCCAAAGCTCAAAAACTATTGGATGTTGTGGCATGGAAAAGAGAGTGTTCGGGAATAATAACACAAATTATGAACCTCACAAGCCTTCGCCGGAAGGGGGCGAATTGACAGTGCGCGTTCAGATGGATTGAAGATCAAGCCAAGAGAGACGTCTACGCTATCAGTAATACACATCTCAGTTGCTGCCCATCAACACATATGTTTGTTGAAACTAAGGAATTTATGCAACTTCTGCTAACCGTGACCAATAAGGTTCATACTTTAGTGCTGAATGGTGATAATGTGGAAATGTGGCATCGAAAATTCGATTTGGCGCCAAAAAAATGTTCACGATTATGTGAATGACCGAAACTCACGTGAAGCTTTGACTGCTCTTATAAGCTAGTTCATGAATTGGCAGAGCACTACAACGTAAATTTATATTATGTACGCCCGAACCAAGACCTTGAAATTAAAACAAGCCGTCAACAGGCTCTTTGGACCAAACGATTTTAATTTATGAAATCAAACAAGGAAATGAAGTATATCGCATCCGTTTCTAACATGGCCATGATTTTGACATATCCAACAGTTGCCGTCTGTGTGAGGACCCTGATGGGCTGACCTCTGAGCGGCCAAATGGCTACTCCATTTCACGTACTGCAGCCAATGGTGTCCTGCGATATAGCTGAATAAAAGAGGTAATTTTATTTTTCCATTTACTTACCGTCATGCTAGATCAATATAGAGCGTTTAGGGTTTGATTCGGTTGTGTCTTACAAGTTAAAGATCTTGTCCTCGCGTGTAATCGAGAAGTTTTTGTCATGTGGTCTTTGATACAAAGTGTCCATGCCGGTACCCCTACCCCTAACAAAAGATCATTACAAGTCATAATGGACACAATGTGCGAGTTGCTGACGTCATCTAATACAGATTATTTAGAAGAACAGTAAGAAAAGGTGACCAAATGACCATGCCAAAGTCTATTCTCTTTTGTATCAAGTGACTATTTTGTCAGCAGAATACATGCTTCCATTTTGTTTTCAACGAGCTTGACTTATTGCATTCTGCGTTAATGTACATAAAGCAGATGAATCTCTTCACTGTAAGGTTGATGGAAAATAGAGACAGGTAAAAAGTAACGTTTCTTCTCACATTGTCATATGACCTTGACTTATAAGTTTTTTTATACAATACATGACGTGATTAGAAACATTTACGTTTTGACCAAGGTTATCCATAGAGATCAAGCTTAAGCCAGTTGATTGGTTGATAACTTGTCCAGCTTTTGATATAAACGCGCTTCATTGCAACTAGACTATGCCCAACAGAAGGTATGTCACAGACATTAATATGAGTAACGCATCAGCCAAGATTTTTAAAATCTTGTTTCAATCAAAAAAAACCAGGAAACTTGTTCTTGAAACAAGAAATAGAAAATCTTGGTAGTGAGAGAGCATTTCTTCCCTTGAAAAAAAGAATATTGAGAATATATATCTATATTTCATTTTTATCAGAAGAAAATCATTCTTATTTTGAGAAAAAAGCAGAACACTTTTCTTGGCTATCTTACTCAACATGACGATTTTTGACTGTGATAAAGGCAAGGCATACGGTGCAACAAATGTAAGGATGTTGGTGTGTAAATTGACATAAACACAAAATTTGCAAGCAAATTGAGGTTATTTTCTCGGTGAAAGATTAAGGTTTTGTGAATCAAAAATCTGAGCGTAAATATAAATTACCTGCCGAATTCCATGAATTATGTCCATCACTAAAATGTATGTTCATTTGTCTGATAATTCAAAATGAATGCAATGTAGTTTCTATGTTTAAAAATGGTTAGTCATGCTTTAGTGAAATAACACTTTCATCTGTGTATTTTGATACATGCATCTGAATGCGTAATACGACGATATACGTGAAAAACAAGGATATACGTGAAAAATTATTATAGACGTTATGCACGCCTCGTTCGGATATTCTCGGAAGTAAGCCTTCAACGGAACATGCCTTGGATGTGATTATATTAAAATAATTCCGATGAGAATAGGTTTTGCGGGAGTTATTTTTTAAATTAGCAATATAATGAATAAAATCTTTGTGACCTGAAGTCATTCACTCACTTCGCTGCCTACGCTCGTTCATAATTTCAGATAATAGGCACCCGTGACAAAAATGATGTACAAGTGCAACCATGGTAGAATGAGCTTGATTGGCTGTATCAAAAACATCGTGACAAAAATGATGTACAGGTGCAACCATGGTAGAATGAGCTTTATTGGCTGTATCAAAAACATCAGGACATATTCTACACATATATACTATCACACGAGGTTACAAGTATACATAGAAACAGATCAACTGTACAGTTAAGCTAAGATTAGATACAAACATACATACATACATACATACATACATACATACATACATACACACATACATACACAAAGACATCAGATACCGAAAAATATCCCGTTCCCCAACCAGTATAAATAGTGGTATAATGAACCTCTGAAGCTGTATCTGATAAAGTGATACTGTTGTATGTATTTTGTCTGCGTCATCTAGTTTCATGATTAAAAATAGACTTTTGAAAATCATCATAACTTCTGATGAATGTACAGCAATGTCGGATAACTTATCAAATAGAATTTCTCTTTCGGTTTCGTATTTTGAAAATTTGATAATTAAAAAAATTTATTTTCTATTTTGTCGCATGTATCGCACTTACTACTAAAGGAACCTTATACGGCCATCTACCTCCTCAAGTTTCTATTCTAAGTGTATGGGAACTGATTCTGAGACATGATATACTCTTTTTCCCCTGATTATCAAAAGTAGAAATGAAATATTTTTCCATGTTAAAGTCTGTTTTGAATTCTGTGTTCGTTCTCAATTCCTTAACTTCCTCTGTATTATTTAATAGAAACATCTTTGTTTCATTGGTTATGCAAAAGAGCTTCTTGTTTTATTCAGTATTTGACTATATGACTAAATCTTTGTTCATATGAGCAACTTGATTTGATCATATGAACAAATAGATTTGATGATATAATCAAATATTCTTTATCTAGTCATATGATTTCATACATTTAATCATATGAACAAATCGATTTGATCATATGAACAAATAGACTGTTTTTGATCATATAATCAAATAACCTTAAACCTGACTAAATTGATGCTCCCTCTCATATTTAATGATTTGTTCATAAGATCAAATGTTTATTCATATAATCAAATCACTTCGGTCGCACATGCGAAAATCGATTTACGGATTTTTTAATCTGCTCAGTACTGTTTCTTCACATGAACAAACACTTCCGTCCCATATCCGCGAATCAATTAGCCGCTCTGTTCATATGATCAAATATTATTTGTTGATATGATCAAAGACGTCTTTTCACGCATGCGCTTGTCATCTTTCCCGAGCGAAATGATGGAAGAAAAATTTAAGTGCGGCACTACTGATAGCCTGGAACAAAAGCAGTTGCTGAGATTCCCACGCCTTGCTTAGATAGATGGATGAATGGACAGAGAGAGAGAGAGAGAGAGAGAGAGAGAGAGAGAGAGAGACAGAGACAGAGACAGACAGACAGACAGACAGACAGACAGAGAGAGACTTTATTTCTCCAGGGTAGCCATACATCAACGAGTAAAAGTGTTACTTTGCAGATGGTCCCTGCATACACACATCACATTCATACAAATAAACAGATATCATCAAACATAAAACAAGTTACACATATTTTTAAATTATTTCATTTTAAATCATGTGCAGACTAGAAGAATTTTCATATAACTAAACTGTCACAGAAAGATGTCAAATAAGTCCGTCAGTGAGGGTATATTGACTAGCAATGTTCATTTAGTTTCCATGGTGATATTAAATTGCAATGCGTGTATCGTGGAAATAAGTCCGTCAGTGGGGGTGCATTGACTGTAGCAATATCCAGTTTGCTTCCAGTAGTTATACAAAATTACTGTGACTGTAACCTTAAAAATCAGACTGTCAGTGGCGGTGCACTGACTTGTATATCCAGTTTACTTCCAGTAGTGGCATTAAATTTCGGTCTCTGTATCCTTAATCATATAGATATGAAAATCAGTGATACAGGCGCTGCTCAACAGGGCTTACCCTGCTGACCAGCGGCTGATCCTTAGTAATAGTGGAGAAAAAACTAAATGGATGTACATAATTAGACTGAACATGCCCCATCCCATTAATGTCAAATCAATGGGACGGGTAACAATTCCATATAAAGATATTTGGCATCATATTGCATGGAATCACGGTACCAATATCCTTTATCATATAGCATATGAAACAGATAGTGAAAAGCTGCCGTTCAACAGAGGTTAGCCCGCTGAACAACAGCTGTTCCATTGTAATAGTGAAGAAAAATACTATATGAATATGCATAATTTGTCCGAGTATACCTCATCCCATTAATATCAAGTCAAGGGGGTGTTTCCTTAATCATATACATATGAAAAAGAAAGTGAACAGCCGCTGCTCAACAGGGGTTACCCTGCTGTACTACAGCTGCTTCATAGTTATGACGGAGAAAAATAAGACAGTGGATGTACATAATTTGTCCAAGCATACCTCATGCCACTAACATAAAATGCATGTGTGATGGGGGATATCTGAAAAATTGTGGACAGCCGCTGCCTTCTGGCTGGGGAGTACTTATTATTTAGGAGTAGACTAAGTCCTATTTATTCACATGAACAAATCGATTTGTTTATATGAATAAATCAAAGTATGTAATATGATCATAACTATGTTCAAATAGTTCATTATGTTCAAACGTTTGATCATATGAACAAATATATTGATTTCAATAAAATGAATAAATATCCGAACACTTCTAAGTACTGAACAAAACCAAATTCGTGCAACAACGCTGTGATATATATATATATTTATATATATATATATATATATATATATATATATATATATATATATATATATATATATATATATATATCGATGGATTGACTAGCAGACTGGGTACGTATTATCATGCTGTACATGAAAAAAACAGCAAACAAAAACAAAAAAATGTCAAATATGGAAGTAAGAACAAGCGTCATGAGACTATGCCCGACAAACGACCACGCATGGCTAGTATACAGCTACTTCCAGCATCTGTGCGTTACTGAACAGAAGTCTAACTTATGGCTTATTGCGTTTTTATGTCTTTGAGGAGAAACATTTGAACGGATAAAAGAGAAACCAGTTGTTAGTTTGAATCAATGTGACGAACAGATGTCTTTGAACTATCTCGGCAAAAAACTACACAATACACTTAAATAGGCAGAAGGAAACCTGGAAAATACTAGTAAGCAACTGTAATATAATAAGGCCCCACTGACAGCAAGGGCGACTTCCTGGATCCCAGTCCTATTCAACTTCTATTTTAGTGTACATGGAGCAGCCCACTGAAAATATGTCATATTTAACTCTCATTTCTGAGCGTTTAAGTTTAACCTACCAAAGTTTGTTAAAGTCTCAAAAGTGTTGCTTATGTATTCCGCCCTCCTGATTTCCTTATATGGGTCATTGTAAATTTTTCGGTAATTTTCCGTCTCAGATGTGAAATATAAGCAACACAAATGGCGACAATAACAGTTCGTTTACATCCATTAACCTGCAGGCACGCACGCTTACTCCAAACACAGTCAATTACAATTGTTGTTGTTGTTATTGCTGCTGCTGCTGCTGCTGCTGCTGTTGTTGTTGTTGTTGATGTTGTTTAAAAATGGCAAAGTGACGAGAATCATTGTATATTGCCACGTGAAGCCCTTTCAGGTATACATACGTGATAAAACAACTGGAACTTAATGAAGAGATATCTGCGATGACAAGAAATTTGCTGCATGCTTGGCAATACCTTGTAAGAAACTGTACACAAACGGGCCAACAATGTGAGTTTGATGTATGTTGGCCGCATTTCAAAAATAGCCACGTGCATTCACAAAGGTGAAAACACGTCGTTGTCCATCTAACATACGTCACATATTGGTACTAAACATATTGTTAAAAGGGCTTCAAAAATAAAAAACACGTACCTCCTCTACCAGTTTTTTTTTTATATTTAACACCAATTATTATACTGTCACACAGCCTTTCATCAAACACTTTAAGAAACAGTTTTCCAGAAAATGACTTACAGTTATCAACTATATTGAAAAGAGAGTATTTTCTTGCGGCAAATGCAGGAAATATTTATGAGTAAGCAGGTTATCACTTATTTAAATATGCATATATGTACATATGATAATCAGCTGTTTATGAAAACTGAGCCTGGCATACAGCACATATACTCAAAAAGATACATCAAGACATTGTAATTAAATTAACAAAATATCAACTTTATTTTCAGGTAAAGGTGTGACAGTGGAGAGGTTTGAGATCCTGAATAGATTAACAATTCAATATAGTACCAATTCCTTATTTTGGTTGATTTGCCATAAATACATGGCAAATCACCTAAAACGCCCAACCTATTGCACCTATTTTGTAAGTTAAAAAAGAATCCAGTAGTTTTAATGTAACCGCTATTATGTTCCAATGGATTAGGGAATATGCCGCATCTGATCTATGAAAACATTTTACGTTCTTAATGGAAGATTGGATCCGCTTAATTTAATTTTTGCTGACAAGCTTTACTTTAATTTGATGCTGAAATGAAAGACCTTGGTCCGTCAGCAAATGACTTTACGTGTGTGTGTGTGTGTGTGTGTGTGTGTGTGTGTGTGTGTGTGTGTGTGTGTGTGTGTGTGTGTGTGTGTGTGTGTGTGTGTGTGTGTGTGTGTGTGTGTGTGTGTGTGTGTGTGTGTGTGTGTGTGTGTGTGTGTGTGTGTGTGTGTGTGTGTGTGTGTGTGTGTGTGTGTGTGTGTGTGTGTGTGTGTGTGTGTGTGTGTGTGTGTGTGTGTGTGTGTGTGTGTGAAACCAATATTGGCCAGATGTTACTCAAGCTAGGCCAAAAGTTTTCCTTTACAGAAAGACTATGAACACCAGGGTTACCAAAATGCAATGATTTGGCAAAATATGGTTGGTTCAGGAACAACTCTGCCAAACCGTTACAAAGATTTATGGCCAACTTCAAAAACGTTCTTTCATTCATGCGCTGAACCACCAAACATTTATTGTATTTTTTTAAATAAAAAAGACTACGCCAAATAGTTTTGTATTGCATTTTTTTTGGGGGGGTGATGTTTTTCAGATGTTTAATGATGGGCATACGTGTATTCCACTTTTTCAACAAATGTACATACATGTGTACATACCATTAATCTCCCTGCAGTAATAACAAGAGTAGAAAATAAATGGTCGGTCATATTTGAAAATACAAAGTTTACACCGGGTATGGAGTATCCTCTGTTTACAAAAATTTCACTTCCAAAAATTAAAAAATAAAACATTTGTATTTTACATGTCTGCTTATTAATATTACACTTCGCAACAAGCAGACAATCATCCACAGTTTGCTTACTCTGCTGTTTACGAAGGCCGCAAATTGCTCTTTTGGAGAACTAAAACTCTAAGCATTCACTCAATTGTTTATTTGAATGACAGACTGAATAATGTGCGCCATTAGTTACATTTAATATAAAATAATATTTTCTATAAAATTACACGTGTTAGTGTATCCATAAAGTTATGGTCCATAAAGCAAGAACAGCACTCTTTGTGAGTGATACCTTCAACGCTTTTCAAATGTTCATTGTGGAAGTTAAGTTTTGATGCAGCTTCTGTGCACTGTAAAGGCCGCCAAAGTAAACTTTGTTTCACTTTCAATAAATAGCAACAGGCGAAGGATACCATTCTGGGAAATTGTGTGCAAATTGAACTTCTCTTCTGATAATTCGATCTCTACTGAGAAATTCTCCTTGATCATTCAAACCTTCACCAATAGAATTTCTATATTTGGCTTTACTCATGTTTGCCAAATATTATGTTTCCATTTGTGGCAAATAAAAGTTAGAATACAAAATTAATAATAATAATAATAATAATAATAATAATAATAATAATAATAATAATAATAATAATAATAATAATAATAATAATAATAATAATAATAATAATAATAATAATAATAATAATAATTTTAATGACCTCCGCGAACGGAGAATAAAAGTTTACATCTGTACAATATAATACAAATCAATACACATAGACATGGACATATAAAACATAACCATGGCAGAAATAAATATTGACTAAGATGAGGATAGAGCAGCTGCCCATCGTATTGTAAACAATATTCAATATTACCACCCCCTGGGGGAGAAGCATCCCCCCGGTGAGACTGCCAGCCAGACCTCTCCGTTATAAAGCTCAATATGAATCATCTATAGTTTAAGTATTTTAAAATAATTCACCTTTTCTACAAACTGTTACAACATCTAGATAAAACAAAGACACAAAATGTTTTGGGGTCAATATCATATATGCTGAAAAATATTTTTTCATCCATGTCAGGAATAACTAACTGTCACATAATAATCGATTTTGTTAAAAATTGTCTGTCACTTTGTCCAGTTAAAGCAGTTTAAGTGTAAAGTGATACCTGCTGATGTTTCAGGTCTCCATTTGATAAACTCGGATGCATATTTATATCTTACCTTCGTGAGGATAATCACTCCATGGAAGTTTATTGAAAGTCTGACTTCATGGATTTAAGCATATTTGCGTTGGTGTTGATTATTATGGATGCCCAAGCTCAGAGTCAGCATAACATTTTACTACATTTTTCAATACTAATGATAATTGTCTTGGTCTCCAAATGTTATTTATTTGAAAACTTCCTTCACCGTTTTCATAAAATTCCTCTCCTTTCAAAACACAGGTATGTCTAAGTGTTCCTTGAATTTTTTGCACGCATATCCAACAGAGAATTTCTCCTTGATTATTCATATGTCACCAATAGAATCTCCAGTGTTTTGTATTAATGTGTGTCAAGTATCGTATTTCGCAACAATAAAGAGCTAAGAGCATAAAAATCATACACACACGTGCACACACACACATACATACATACATACATACATATATATATATGTATATATATATATATATATATATATATATATATATATATATATATATATATATATATATATATATATATATATGTATTGAGGGTTAATATAACTTCCACATTTTCAACGAGCTGTTATAACATCCAGAAAAAACAAAGGTATATGCAATGTTTGTCGGTGTCACAAGATCAAAAATTAATGATCAAACTTGCTGTGAGTGGTTTTGTTTGTTTTTTTTTTTTTTTTTTTTTGTTTTTGGTTTCAATGAAAGTCGCTTATTAGATTTTACAGTAGTTTCGTATCTAGAACAAATCATCGGACAGACACAGAAGCAAACACATATATTCGTACCTATATCGGACATTACAGGGGCGCGCACACGCGTGTGTGTACATGTGTACCGGTATGTGTGCTGTGTGGGCGTGTGTGTATCTGTGTGTGCCTCTGTGTGTGTATATGCATTTTACCCACGACAAAATAGTCCGAGGCAGGCACACAAGAACTGTCCAGTGACCTGGCCTTGAGATCACTTATTGTGTGTCATAATATATAAATTATCGACAAAATAAACATCTGGATAAATAATTTCTTATTCTTCTCTATTTCCGTAATCTCGCTTGATCTGTTCCGCAAAACAATGGGTTAAAATACAAACATTGATCCTCAGGCTCAGGATGACACAAAGAATAAAACAAATGATGACATGATACAAAGTTATAAAAATGAAATAGAAACAATGTCAAATCTCCACATTTTCCATGAGCAATTAGCGCAGCGCAGAGTACGTTAAAAAATGACGATGGTTATCAACGTGGGATCACCCCCAACACTAAACGTGTACACTTGTCTTGAGTCGCAAAAGCCTACACTATATTTATTCCACAAAGAAGAAAACAGACCACTGAGGAGTCACTTCATACGAAACTATTTTGAAAAACAGTCTTCTTCGGCTCACTTCACGTAACAAGCTTATTCGTCCATGTTTGTCGTCCTGTTGTAACTGACCTCTACGAAGCCATGACCTTTCGGATGACCATTCCATGGTGGTGTAATGCGGAGAAATGAATACTGCAAAGTGAAACACACAGATATTTTGCATGTATATCTTTTACATCAATTTGGCATCAATACTAAAGATATGATAACTGATTACGGTTTAATAATAGGTTCATGTCCTATTTTTCAAAGTTTTATTTCTCTGACGCTTCTGATTTTCAGTATAAAAGAATTGTCAAACACTATATTTTACCACAAGCTCCAAAGATTATAATGAAATATTTACATACCGTGTAATAAATGCAATCGGAAATTTGAGTGCGATTCCGTATTTTGTAACTCGCGGTTGGTTTTCTACGTATTGGTCTTAAACAATGTTTTTAACATTTTTATTGATTTTTGGAAAAGGGGCAAAAAACAAAGTAAACAAAAAAGACAAAGGTACGGATATTATGTAACCCAGAGATCAAATACCGGATGTGTTGAGGCCTTGAACTTTCTCGCGGTCAAATTATTTATTTTATGATCAGGAAACTCTTTCAAGATTTCTGTGATGCTGTTGGGTACGACGATGCACGTGGCAAAGCTGAAAATAGTTAAATGACTTCAGATTGAGTGTCCAGATCTGGAATCGTGATATTGATTTGTGGGCGTGGCCAAATCGGTGGAACGTAACTGCTAGTTTCAAACCATCTCAGGTTTCAAGCCATCTCAAGTCATAGAACTATTTTCAGCTTTGCCACGTGCACCATCGTAACCAGTGGGATGAAAACATTCTTTTTAAGGTTGTTTGTTGAAAATAAAAATCTTGAAAGCGAACTTTTGTCTTATTTACTTCATAATGTAAACAGTAATCTTGAAAGACTTATCTGTTTCTAAAATAAAACAATCGTGGACTTTTGCTTCTTCACTGTTTAGTAGTTTTGTGGACCTGAAAGAAGAATACTTACCTCGGCCTTCGGCCTCGGTCAGTATACAAGTCCATAAAACTAACTAGTGACCTTAACAAAAGTCCATAATTGTATAATAATTCACAGGAAGTTAGTATTGTCATTGATATTTGGAGATTAAAATTGACATAAATGAAGGTGTATCTGATATGAAACAATGAGTAAACACAGATGGGTCCTGATAACAATCACTGATTAAAAATATATAACCTAAATGAAGTCCAAATCATTAGTAAGTTGGGGTGGATGGGTGTTCATTTACTTACATTTTTATCAGAAATCGTCCAGGTACCTGAGTTACCGTAAATAACGGGACCTTTCCGACCCGGAAGTATTTTACATTGTTTTCGATGGCTGTGGCCGACACACACAACGTCTTCATCACAGGTCTCGATAAAGTCCGTGTAGTCTCCCATTGAATGCTTGAACATGTCAAAGGCACGGTCGTATCCGTACTACAAATATACAACAAAAATACGTACAAAACATAAAATGAGATGAACCATGCTCGTTATGTGCATTGGCACTTGATCATTTCTGTGATCAGGTGACTGTTACGTCAGAAGGTAATGTTTATAATCCAAGAAGCATAATTTAATCGGTGTTTTACATGTTTTGGTATCAACCATAAACCACACGGTATTTAAAAGACTCATTTGCAGAGTAATGGTGCTCTAACATGGAAACGCATGTGTGCCCGATTTTCTCAGAAAAGCGGCGGGCATCCAAACTTTCAAAGCATTATGAAACATCTTTATTTCAGTTGAACTCTAGAGTTTATTTTATACTATTTGCCATCGGTTTTACCTAAAACTCGGATACTTTTTAGCTATTCACCATGTTACTACCCATGTAACTTTGTGGTAATGTATAAGTATATTGTAAATATTTCTACGAGGAAACATAATCTTGAAATACATACATGCATACATGCGTACGCACATATATACCGATGATCAATTAATCAATTAATTGATCCATCGATCAATCAATCAATTTTGCATAGATAAAAATTTCAGTTGCAAGAAAATCATCTTATTGCTCAGTGCCCTTGTTAGCTTATGGTTTATTTTACTGATGTGTACTTCGCGGAGGCGGCAAAATGTTTGCTATATTGAGCTTAATGCAATAATAATGATATAACTAATTCAAGTTACATTGAACCTAATAAAACAATCTAAAAGTCAGGTGCTACTCTAATGAAGATTTACCTTGTCGATTATTCTTTTGATGACCCTATATTTCATAACTTGACTTGCTGTGAGAAAGTCGCCATTTTCATCCATAACGAACTTTTCTGTTGGGACAATCTCCCGGCCTCTAACATTTTGTAGCAAGCGCTCCAGCAAGGCCTTCTCAATTCTCCGTGAGGACAGAATCTTCATGATGAGGGAACCAAAGAGGTCAAACCCAAGGCTTTCCAGTATGGTTGGAAATTCACGCAGGAAAAAATGAGCGATGCAACTCAAATTGGAATCTGGGTTCGAAGCTGCTGCACGAGACACATAGTAGCCAAATGGCCTATCACAAAGCAGTCCGTTCGACTCTTCAGCCAGGCGGTAAGTGTTAAAAATATCAAAATCATGACCATGTTCGAAACGAACACGATAAAGCTCCTGCTCCTGTCTTATTTCATAAATTAAAATCCCAGGAATAAAAGTAACTTTCGTTCCAAAGATGTCATGAACAGCTTTCTCTGTAATTTCATGATCATGATTTCCACGGACATAGAATACATTAACATTATGTTCCTCCGCCAATTTATGTACGTGTGTCCTAAAGTGCTTTACTGCTGGAATATCATCGGATTTCATCTCTTCGACAAACTTTTCCATGGTTTTGGGCGCTTCGTCCATCGAGTCATACCACATTTCCAGAATGTCTCCATTTAGCACCAGTGTGTGTATCGTGTGGGCCACGCCCACTAATAGAGACATGAACTCCTTGGTCTCGTCCGCCATGCGTTCTGCTATGTGCGAACCAAAATGAGTGTCGCTGATGACATAAATTTCCCTCTTAACTTGATCTGCACCCATTTCAACTGGAACTATGAATACTCCTTCAACTGGAGACGTCCTAGGCGCCTCGTAGGTGTCGGTCCTGTTCTCTTTTGTACTCTTCCTTTTCCATACAACAGGAACATCCCATGGGAATGCGTTGTCCAATACCTTGGTGGCGTTTGGTACGGTCTGCTCACGTACAGCTGCTGCAAGTTTGGGATCCATTGGGGGTTCATCCTCATCACTGTCGTCATCAAAGATATCAGGATGCTGAATATTAGTACCGCCAATACCATCACGCTGATCTTGCTGATCAAGTTTGTGGTTTTCTGCAAATATTGCACGATAAATTGGCTTTAGTGTTTTTGAATGAAGCTTTCTACACGTATACTTTCTGATATTAAAAAAATATGTGTGATAAAGATATTCACGCCTGTCTTTCATTTCAGAATTGATAACACGATATCGACACCATGTCTTTACAAATCTTGAATGCACAATTGCCTAATGCATCTCCTGTCTCACTGTAACTTTAGGCATGGAAATTCCAGTGTCGTCTGTTTGCATAGTTGATTTGAAACAGTTCATTTTATTTGAGAATGCTTCAAAAGTTCACTGAGCAGACAGGGAGATATGCCCTGCCGGCAGCCTTCGTCAGCAATGATTTGTCACTTTGCTGGCTGACCAAGGTGTTCGGTTTTAAATTCTATAGCTGTCTGTATAACGATAAAAACAATAGGAAAAGCGTATGTGATTACATATTTATATCATGACCGCTTCCGATGCTGCAGCCTTGGAATAAAAATGAGTTTAAACTATAAATTATACTTATGTACCTTTGTATAATGGTGGCTATATATGTATTGAGTCATACAACGATAATAATAATACTGTTTCTTTGAATTATTCCAATGATTTTCCAATCTCAATATTCATGTTAAATTCAATTCTGCCTTTCTGCCAATTCGTTGCCTGTTATAACAAGAAAATGTCTCATATACTTCCATATCCTGGAAGTCGTTATTAAATTGTATATCTTGGTGAACAAACATTTTTCAGCCAACTTTACTCAAAAACTAGACATTACCTTTCATTTGCGGTTTCTTGTCCAACAAATTCACGGCTCGCCAGTAGCCTATAGTTTCTGCTTCAGTGGACGTGTGCGCGTAGCGGTCCAAGAAGTTGATAAATTTGGGAAAAGCAATGGTATTAGCGTGTTTTCCGAGAAAGGAATCCAGATGCCCGTAGCTTTCTATCTCAAGCAGTTCGTAGTACTGATCTGGGTGCTCCGATTTCAGAAGGCCATACACCTTTTCCATGTTTCCGGGATCATACACGGCATTTTTCGTGGCAATTGTGAAACACATGGGAATATCAAGATATCTTATATGGTCCTTGAATTCTGGTGACGTCATCTGTTTTGGATAGCCTGGGACGTAAATGTCCTCACCAGTGGCACTCACTAACTTCCCTTCTCGATATTGTCTAGTGTGGGTGAAAGTTTGTAGCCATCGAACAAATGATGAGCAATATTCATCCAAAAAACAAACAGAAATAAAATAAAATAAAAATCCCAGCAGTTTTGGGAAAGAATACAAATACTATATTGTACATAATGCAAGTAATGTATATTTTCACGTATATTTTGTGACACAAGTTCCTCTGTATCAATCTATTAACCGGATCGCTGATCATGTACAAGGACGGATGTGACCATGGTGTTCAATTGCGATGTATTTTGTCTCCTGCGTGCCTTGTTGAGATAGATACCAAAGCAGTGAGGCATCTACAAATTTACGTACGTACATAGCTACTGAAATCAGGCGCAACTTGCATTTTACGACCACAGATTACGCTAAGCCAGGAGAAAGTCAATTTCCATGAAATTTATTTTTCCGATCGAGGCCCCTCATTGTATTTGGCGTAATTTATCGTCCTCATCAGATAGCTAAATAAACGTAGTTCGACCATATTCCATGACCGAGAGTTCAAATTTGTGGACAATTAAAAGGCATTGCAAGCAATCAAGCTAATTCTATTTTTTTGTATATATACAATTATTCCGCTCCGACAGTGGATATCAACCAGAAAGGTACCGTTTAGAAACACATCAAGGCTGCTTGTTTACTCACAGTGATATAATGGTGGCAGAGAAACCAGTAAACACACACACACACACACATATATATATATATATATATATATATATATATATATATATATATATATACATATATATATACATATATATATATATATATATATATATATATATATATATATATATATATATATATATATATATATATATATATATATCACCTTGCTATGTGTTTCAGGGCTTTCGCGTTGACCACACCCAAGATCTCGTGTAAGGCATTATGTGTGTCCTGGTTAAGGCTGCTGTGACGCCACAGCGGGCCATACAACAGAGTAGCTCGGTGACACGACACGCTTTTGCATTCCTCCTCAGCAGGTAATACCAGGTCGGCCAGACCTACATCAGACAGCTGTATTATTTCTCGCCCTTAACTAAAACCAATTTGTTTAAACGTTTTTATTTTGAAAAACGATTGGAAAACAGGCACCATGGTTATGTGAATTCCTCTCGTGGAATAAAAATGTAAATGTTTACAATTATTGCTGTTGAAATACGATTAAACTTCTGTTACAATCAGGAACAATAGTAGATGCAATGTGTACAACTCAGTCACTCATCAATTAAGTGTAATCATATTATGTGCAATAACAGTAAACATGTAAAAAAAAGTAAAAGAAAAAACAAATCACTGGGCAACACAGTAACACGGACATAACACTAAGAAGATTAGAAGGGTGACATGTGGGGGACAGATAGAGGGACTTCCAGTTGCTTAGTCAGAAATATTGATGTAATAACCCATGTTGGCACAGCAATATTGAAACTTAAAACTTTGTTCTGTTGATCGGGACTATATATAGTTTTGTTAATTTAAGGTGGTTTGAATCTTCCTGACTGATAACTAAAATTTTGAGTTGCTTCAAAGATAAATTTGTTGTTTGCTTTCGAACAACTATTGCCTCCATATAATAAGGTATTTAGAGTGAAAGGTGTCAGTGGTATGATTATTAATTGTAATTTATTTCTTTGGATAATATAACTTGGGCATTCAAACAAATAGTCAAAAGACGTTTCACCAGGCAGGGGAACCTAATAGTCCTATTTTATACATGTCTTGATTCAACTGGATGCAACCCATCCTGATCCTAGTATGTAAAATATTTAGATTTCTAATACCAATGTAAAATAAGTCGTTAGTTTTCGGTTTGGCTCTATCCAATTTACGTTGAAATGATTCTGCATCTTCTGAATTACGAACGGCAGGTGAAAGCATATGCCAATGTCGAATTGTAACCGAATGAAAGACTTTCCGTACAAATTGATTCTGCATTTGGGTTCCGTGAGTTTGTTTTTGGACCTGACATTGTATTGATTTCTACGTGATAAATTTCCAGGAATTATGTTACATAAGTACGCGGGTGCATATCCGTGGACCACTTTGTAAGATTGTTTTATTCTATGTTTTTCTCTGCATTTCAAAAGAGTCCACCACCCAGTTTCACAGTAAAGTTCAGCATAGCTTGTACAACGTATTGCTCCGGTCACTGTACGGTCTGCAGCCATTGAACACCCTACAACAGGTGTGCGTCTGACCCTGTGCACCCCCACCCCCCACCACATTTCCATACTCTAAAATTGGTCGGATATACATAAAATATACTATTTCAAGAGAACACCTACTTAATTTATATTGCAACATTTTCAGTACACCAACGAGTCGTTTAGCTTTGTAAACTATACAATTAATATGACTGGACCATGATGAATCTGAACTGAGTGTTTATCCAAGATATTTTTGTTGTGTTAAATTATTAAGAATATTTCCGTGGAATTGGATAGGGGAATATGAGGGATTTCGTTTTCCAAAAAAACAACAAATAGCTTAAACCTGATTCATGGGCCAAATTAATGCTTAACCCTTTCCCCCTCAAACCGGCCTAAACCGGTTGGTGGTCAAATGTTGTCTGCTTCAGTGTTTTCAACTGATTTTAACAGTAATGAAAAGCAATTTTGATTGAGAATTGTAGATAAGCCCTATGAAGATCACAACTCAAGCCAAGGAAAGCTGCCCAACTCATGCTAAGGAAAGTTGTTGACTCAAGTGTCAATTCAAGGGGGAAAGGGTTAACCACTTTCAAAAAGCGCACACTCTACACTGTTTATAATTTATCAAGGCGATGGTCGACAAAGGGATCAGACATAGGGAAACCAAACTATCAGATGGTATCAAAACATCTTGAAATTTTATCGTGAAAAATCGCCACCGCGACAGCACTGAAATAATCAATAGACCGTCTAGAATGTTAATGTCTATTTAGTTCAAAGCAAGTTTCAATTGTGCATGATTTTTATTGCAACTATGACAAACCACATGTAAGTACGCAACCCCAGGTGGTTGTCATGTATCAACAATTAAATCCAGCATATGTACTATTTGTATATAATCGTTGGAGAGACTTACATCCAGATATCTTGCTGGCCAAACTGTCATACCACAAACCCTTTTCTTCATCGTCGAAGGTGTCTAATCCTATAGCTTTTGCCACCGAGGGTAAGTGAAGCCCTGCTTTAACCTGTTCGGGCGTATAGGAACTCTTTGATATATATACACACACATATATATATATATATATATATATATATATATATATATATATATATATATATATATATATATATATATATATATATATATATATATATATATATATATATATCACGGCACTGGTAAACGCATAAAAACATTGGGTCGTGCGTTACTTGAAAATGCTACATAATCACAAACGGCATCCTTAAAAATATAAGCAAATTTTAGTGCAATCGTATTACACTCATCGTCTCAATAAATGCAATTATACTACATTTATAATCTACATAAATACAATTATACTATACTCATAATCTCAATGAATACAAATAGACTACACTCATAATCTCATGAAAGAGACATCAACGACTAAAGCAAGAATAACGATGACAATAACAAAACATCATTGCAGCGTTGAAAAATGAGAAAATAAAATACTGGAGTGTTTCGTTTTTTCCCACATTTTGGACATTAAGCGCGCCTAGACGCGCCTCAAAGGCTGCTGACGCGTAGCACATTGTCCTATTGGAAAGTTGTTAAATAAATTTTCCGACGTATATTTTCCGGAAAAACAATCTTTAAAAACGGTGATAGTGATAAGTTATAGAGCAATGGGTCACTTGGGAAGGTGCTTTAAAATCCCTGACAACTATCAGGCTTGTTTTGTTTCGTACCTGTAATAACTGTTCTTCAATATTTGCACCAATTACCAGTAGCTGTCCTAAAAGATAAATTGGTAAGGGATTATGATTTATTAAAAGCTGTTTTCCTTATCTAAAACATATCTCACCTGATTCAGTTTGCTGGGCATGGGAAGAAATGCAACCTCGCAAGCAAGGACACATCGTATCTTGCCCTCACAATGTCCCCCGAGAAGTGAACCAAAAAATGCCAAAGAGCCTGTGCAATGCACCACCATCTATTAACATAAGAGAAGCATTTTAAGACACGTACATTTCCAACTTCTTCATGCAAAAGACTGAAAGATGTTCAGGCTGAAATGCCAAATGTCCTGCAACTGATCAATTTCTGAAACGCTAGAAATCCGTTGACTCTTCCAGTGCCATGTTTTGAATGAGTCAACAGCTTTCATCGGCACTTTGCCAAAAGCACGCTGAAAACACCCGCTGCCCTGTACAAATCGCATGGTTTGGTTTAAACATATTTTATTTCACTTGAAAATGGAAATGGATTAGGAAACAAGCTTAATAAAGCTTATGTGAATCCTTCTCCATAGTTACACAATGTACATTTGCGAAACCAACCACTGAAATGCTCGAAAGCATATTCACAATCTAAGACATATAATTGGCAAGTAAAGAATAAAAAAAAGAAGAGAGAGAGAGAGAGAGAGAGAGAGAGAGAGAGAGAGTGTGAGAGAGAGAGAGGCGAGGTATCCTTATACTGTCTTGAAGCGTTTGGTCTTGGTGATGTACATCTGTACAGCACTAAATACTGTGTGATTCCAATGGACACTTTTCAGTGGGTCACCTTGAAGTAAAATGGCTGTAGATAGCTTATTACCCAAGTGCAGGGGTTCAAAGTATTGCGACAATAGTTGAGTGTAAAGGGGGCAATCTAACAAGAAGTGAGAGGTGTTTTCGACCGGTGCGCCACATGAACACTGTGGACTGTTGATAAAATTACATCTAAATAGAAAATCATTCAAAGGACTGCAGTTGAGGCGCAACCGCGTATGGTGAATTTGTGAAAACCGATTACCACCGTAAAAATAAGTAGGAACTTGTTCAACGTGTCTGTTAAGTCTGCTTTTAAATAAACCTAATGAATTAGAGCTTTTGGTATCGTTGTCCAAGTCTCGCCATGCTTTGATTGTAGATGGAAAAAATGATTTCTTTCTCTGTTCAGAGTTGCAGAAAAGTAGGGGTATTTCGCCACTAGTACGAGTGCCGTAGCCAGTTGTTATGGGTTCAGGGATTCTGTTGCTTAAGTATTCGGGTGTTAATCCGTGCATTATTTTGTAAAATTGAATTAGTTTGGGTTTTTCTCTACGTTCTTGTAATTTTTCCCATTTAGTTTCTTCGTACAGCAGACGAGAGCTGCAGTTTAAAGTGGCACCTGTAACAACACGTGCAGCAGCCAGTTGAACTCTTTCTAGCTTATCAGAGCATGTTTGGGAACAGTTGTCACAGAGAATGTCGCCATATTCAAGAATAGGTCTTACAAAAACTATATAAAGCGTTTCTAACTGCTTTCTGTCGAACATATATTTCATGCCACGTCGGCAGTCGACTCTTTTCATAGCTCTCATGTAAACGTCTTCGAGATGTCTTGCCCAAGAGCAGTCCGAAGATAGAGTTATTCTTAGATGCTTGTGACACTCGGTGTCTTTTACACGGGTACCATTTAAGAACAAAGAATTTTTGCTTGAGACAGAAGAACGTGTACAGCACATACAAAAAGTTTTAGTTTCATTCATGTTTATGAACCATTGTTTGGCCCAAATGGAAATTGCCGAGAGATCTCCATTTAAAGTGAGAGTTGCAATGTCTTGATCACAGTGATCAGTTGTGACAAAGAGAGAAGTATCGTCTGCAAAGAGTCGTATGTTCGATTCTACAATGGACGCAATATCGTTTATGTAAATGAGAAAGAGTAGTGGTCCTAGAATTGAACCTTGAGGTACGCCTGCTCTGATGTATTTCCATGATGAAGATTGGCCGTTTATGACAACGCGTTGACGTCTGCACTCTAAATAACTTTTAAACCAGGCGAGTATGCTACCTCGGACACCAATGGCATGTAGCTTATGGAGTAGGCCTTTGTGCCAAACTCTGTCGAACGCCCGGGATATATCAAGGAAGACAAAATTGACCATTTTGCCATTGTCCATAGCATCAAGCACTAAGTCGTACAATTCTAATAATTGCGAGACAGGAGAATCGCCTGGTTGATAGGCAGATTGAAATTTTGTCACAATTTTGTTTTCGATGCAGTGGTTGAAAAGAGATTTGAAGACACACCGTTCAAAAACTTTGCTTCAGCAACTGAGTAAAGATATGGGACGGTAATTTCTCGTAAGCTGTTTACTCTCTTTCTTATGTAAGGGATTAACATTGGCGTCTTTCCAACAGTTTGGAAAAACGGGGCTTTGCAAAGATTTGTTAAAGATTATACATAGGGGAAGACATAGAGACGCCGAACAAGCTATCAATAATTTAGGACTTAAGTTATCTGGACCACTGGCTTTTGATACTTTGAGAAGGGCGATACAGTTTGCTATGAGTTCTTCATCAATTTGGATATTATCAAGTACACAATGTAAATGGTACGTGACGGTAGGAGGTGTGGCTTCCTTATTTCCTAAAGAACATTGTCTTATGAAATATTCATTAAAGAGTTCGGCCTTCTCTAAGTCGCCAGTTATTATGTTGATTCCGTCTTTCATGGGAGGAAATTCGCTAGATGTTGCCCTTTGGTCCACTAGAAATTGTTTAACCAGTTTCCACCACAATTTGGAATTACTACTGTCGCTTGATTTCAACTTTTCAGCAAGAGACTCTTTATGCTTCGACTTAGCTTGTCTCAGAACTTTAATAACACCGTTTCTAGCTTTACGATATTTCAACCAGTGGTCGGGATTGTTTGTTGATTTTGCCTTGCGACGTAGTCTGTTGCGTTTCCGTATCAATTTCTTTATATCTGAAGATAGCCATGGTGGTTCACCGGGCCTTATAGTTATGAGTTTCACAGGTATGAATTTTTTGGCCATGTCAACAAAGAATCTGG
>CAXHWN010000263.1:0-19000 GCA_964020975.1 Hermodice carunculata | reverse complement strand
CGACTATCTGCGTCGTCCGTAGGCCTACAACGGGCCATATACCAAGTTTTATCGATGAACGCCCCTACACATTCCCCGACAGCAACAACGACGGTATTGTGTCCTTGTTCAACTCTCCGAATCCTTTTTTCGTTGGAGGTGGTGCATTCTAATGCATATCTGGGCATTTTTGGTCCGCTTTCAGTATGTATATACATTTTACCTGCAGGAATAAATTGTGTGACAAAGTTAAATGATCAGTTTCATAAGATCAAAAACGTAGCAACTAAAGCTTTTTGCAGGGAAATGAGCCTTGAAGGCTACATCTGAAGAAACATAACGGTGCCAGATAATGTACAAGGTATTCAAAAGTATAGAATGTCTAAAGCACCAACTTATATCAAATCAATTTCAATCACCTTATATGACTTTCAGGTATAATTGGGGCTTTAGGGTAAACCAATCTGTTGGCTAACTGTACATTTATCAGCAAAAATATTTCATGACCATTAATTTTCTTCAATCAGTAAACAATATGTGGGTAAGATTTCTTGTATTGTCGATCTATACAATACTAATTATGACACCTGTACAAGTCTCAGACATGAAGATTTTACGCTGTGTACATATTTCTCCTCAGCTGACTTGTCAGGCAGCTGAATTGATAGGACAGTCTTTTGTCCATCTGGCATCTGCTAGGGGCCTGTATCATAATTTTCGGAGAAAAAAATGCAATAAATTCATTCTTTCATTGATGTTCCTTATTGCATTTATATTGTGCAATACATGCTTTGTGTTATAGATACTCTGAAATAATGATCCCCGTCGTGGTGCTGGGCAGCATGATGCACTCAGGCTTCTGCTGCAAAATGTGCTGCCTTCTTCCTCTGTCAACTGTTTTCGCTTTCTGAGTTTCATAATAATATATTATATCCAAAGTATGTGCACTAAAATTTAAAACTCATTTTAATATGAAGTGTTGTAATATCACACTTTAATTGTCATTATGTGGGAGTGGACATGGATCCTTTGGATCATCTAGTTCTGGCATAATCGTTTTTGGCAATTGTTTTGAAAATACACCGGATCACTCCTGTTTACTCCTGGACTTTACTTGAACTAATAGGTCACAAAATGTTACCAGTTTTATATTAAATTTTGCTCTGTGTGTGTGTTTCAAATTTTATTTTTGACTTCCTCCACAACACAAGCTGGGTTTTCTTCAATCCTTCGCTGATCACCAGGCAAGGCTTGGTGTAATTGGATGATATTCAACGAATTTTACAGCACATAAGGATCAGTAGGACTAAATGTTAGCATGGTAACTTTCACAATCAGACTGAAAAGACAATGGGTTAAAGGTTGGGTCACAAGTTTTGTGATTTTTGTGTTTTTGCTTAACTATACAATGAGTGAACTGAGCGTTATTTCAAATGCCACTCTTGATTTTCTTTCTCTCATACTTACACTTATCAGCATCCAAGATTCTCTTTTCCAGACGAGAGATATGAGTTCAAAACTGGCGCCATATTGTTTTTTTTTTTCTGAACAAATATATTTTTATGAGGGCCTTCATCCCCGCTTCAATAAAGTAGGTCCTCCTACGTCAACAGTATACAATTTCAAATTCAGCCCTCCAATGATCAGTTACGGTCACAAGTCCATTAACGCTAAACAGTTTGAAATGTCTACACTTTAATATTTCGCTCATTTCACAATAATGCCAACACACACTGAACATAGATACATATGATACATCTGAATGTAACTACAGCAAATCAGCTAATCACTCATTATTTAAGTGTTGGAAAAAACTGATGATGTTCTAGCTAGACATATCAGAAAAAAGTTACAATAGCCCTGTTAGGCCATTACGCATTTGGCCAGAAAAAGTTACAACAGGCCTGTGAGCACCAAATTGTTTAGACATGATGGGCAGAACAGGGACAAGGTTAAAATCAGAAACAGGATGACGCACTGCATGTACGCCGATACCTGACATACTGCTGTTTGTCACGTTGCGGCTTCCTTCTTGACGTTTGTAAAGATGGTAGATATTAATATCTTTATTTTTCTCAACATTAAGTTCACTGTAGGACAATATGCTTTCCACATGTTTACTACCCAGAATCTGTGTGATTGCGGCAGTATTTCACTGTCACTTAGTTTTTGTGCAAGTAACCTCTTGCTAAATGATTAATCCGTTCCCTATCACCACTGATGTCTGCATCTTGAACCATGACTGAATTGATCTTTCCCAATTTTTTGGTACCTGGGGCTTGAAAAATAAACGCCTTTTCCCCAGGATTTGTGCAATGCAGCTGGACATCTCTCTTGATCACCCAATACCCACATGTTTAGGTTTTACTGCATGACACTCTTGAATATTTTCTGCAGTTGTATTTTTAGCGTGCCTTTCCTACATTTTTAGATATCCTTTGCTCTCCTAAACTTTCTTAACAACTATATCGCCTCCCGTCCTCCATGGGATTTTTGGGTCCTTGAATGCCTGACCGAATTCAGAGAAATGGAAACATGCCCACCTGCTGCCAACCAGCTTCAGTTGTTGCAGTACCTACTTGTGAATGTTCAATTCGTATTCAACTTTCTGGCATAATGTCAGGGAAGGTCATGTTATGTGTTAAACGCTGGGGTAAGATCAAGAAGATAAAACGGTTTTTGTGTGAACTCTTAGGGGTAAGTATTTCTAGAACATATAAGAACATATAATAGTTATGTCCCTAGCAGAACTTTAATATTCAGAACGCGGAACCCTGACACAGTGGTTGGCTGGCAATCAAGTGACAGCACGTAGTTCATTTGTCAACGTGGTCACGAAGAGGGAGTGGAGTTTGCATTAAAACAATTCAGGACAAGGCACCTATTCTATGCATGGCTAGTCAGACTTTTATATTGAAATATATATTACAATTTTTTCGTCTTTTGGGGTGTAGGGTAGGGGGTGGTATGTGGGCGGAGGGCACTCAAACCATGTCATATTCTTGGAAATCCCTTGGCTAAAGCTTTGAAATTTCAATCTAACACGTCTTTCTATCCATACGCCAACCTACGATTTCTTTGTCGTGGAAAGCATTAAGGTCAGCTTAGTGTGATGTGTTTATGTAACATTTTTGCTCCTGATTTAAGCACATGGCCTGGCAACATATTTTTAAACCAGTGAAATCATTGATTTTTGCCATTAATGTACCATGTGTATCTATGATACTGATTAAGAGACATTGTTTCTATGCAGCCTATTGGCAGGGTATGAAGTATCTTAAGTAAATATGTAAGTATATTGATTTGAAAACAGGTTTTCAACTAAGTTTCAAACATGAGCCAGAGCTCGTTGCCATCACATAGTATATATTGCTACATATTCACAAATAAACATCCAAATTTTACAAAAATAATTTAAATAACTGTGGGGACATTTAGCATTTTTCAGTATCGATCATAACAATTATAATAATATCGACAGTAATAATGGTGTAATACCATCCATAAATGAATAATTTTACTTAAAATACACAAAAGTAAAATAAAAGAGTGAGAAAATATGAGACGAGTACTATACCCAGTAGCCAGGGTTGTTCGGGACTTACAATGATGGAGACTAGGTGAAAGGCACCATTTTATATCAAATTTAGCCTCTACATATTATGCATGTAGAGTCTATACCATTCAACGTCTTTAAGAGTGACATGAACTCATTAAAATATAGTGTGTTTCTAATTCAATGTGGGAAATGGTTCCACGCATAAGCACATTTTTAACGTAGTGATCTATTTCCAAAATGAATTCTAATAAAATTTGGGAGGCCACCCCTGAGATAGTCCACAGAGTGCTTTACAGTGAAAATGTTAGTTGCATACTCTGGTCCCATCTCGTGAATGACCTTAAAGATCCCAACAGCCAATGACATAGAATGTCAACCCTCTTTGGTAAGGTTTTGGGTGGTGAATTCCATACTAGGAGACAGAATGTAAAATTTGGTTTCATAAAAAGTATAAAAATGCAGCTGATGTGAAATTTGCTTTATGAATTTATTTGCCTTCCATCTTTCTCACAAACATTAGATAAACGGTAGTTAAAAGAGAGTTTATCATCTAAAATCACCCCACTAGTTTAATATTTTAGTCCCATTTTATTTGGACACCAGGAAATTCTAGATATGTGTTACAGCAGGTTTCTAGAGTTGCCTTTGAAATTTTCTGGATTAACATTCATTTTATTTAAGCTGAACCAGTCCGTGCATGATGTACAAGCCTTTTTTAATTTTGCAGATAACAATTGTTCGTCTCTGGCTGTATCACACACAGTATTGTCATTTGCAAAATTGCAGTTTTCAGTTCTTTACAATATGAAATAAAGCGTTTAAAAATATGTTAAACAATTGGGGACCAACAATCGATCCCTGGGGTGCACCTCTTAAAACAGCAATCCAATATACTTAGGATTGAGCCAAACTTGATTCTGTGCATCAGCTTTAAGAGATAACTTTTCAGGAAGGCCACTGCCTGCTCACTATGTTCGTAGGCTCTGCACTTGCCCAGCAGCAGACCATGGGTCAGGGCAATGAATGCCTTTGAAAGGTCCATTAGTACACTACCCACATATTGCCGCTGGTCAAGAGCAGATCACTCAGTGAGGTCTATTAGAACAAATTGGCAGTTGTGCCTTTTCTAAAGGTAGGGAGATATTTAGAGAAAATACCATAAAAAACTGGTACAAGCAGATATCATACAATTATTACCATCACTTTTGACAGCCAAGAGAGTATATTTGCAGGCCTAAAGTTAGTTTTTGCTAAGTTATCTCTTTTCTTATACTGAGGATTTACTTCTGTCATTCTAAAATCCTGTTGGAAAGGGGAAGTTGGCAGTTTGTGGTTAATTAATTACAGCTGTAAAAGATCGTGCTAAAAGGTCAGTAGCTGGCTTGATAAATTTATGGCCAATCAGATCAAAATCTACTGCCTTTTTTACATTTAATTGCTCTCTCTCTTTAATCAATAGATATAAACCACACAGTAATACAGGTAAGAAACTGGTAAGTTTTACCCTCACAGAGTAACGTAACTCTTTTCCATACCACTTCTTTTGTTGTTGTTGTTGTTTTTTTTTGGGGGGGGGGGGGGAGGGGGTATGCAACTGCCTACGATATTTTCTCTTTTGAAGTATTTGGTCCGAGTTACACAAAATGACAAAAAGAACTTTAAATTTAGGATGAACTTATGCAAATAAAGCTGCCTGGCGTATTTTGGGATTCCTTATCATATCACAAAATCTTTAATACCAAAAAAATAATAGCAGTATAAATTGCAAACCTTTCTTAGACGAGAGAATCATAGTACCATCACCGACTGTTCTGTATTGCAATTTTCGAATTGTTTGTTTAAAATGAATGAACATCATTGATAACAAAATGTACATGTACTGAATTTTAGTTTGAGGATAAGGTAGGGTTAAAAAAGTACCATTCCTGCTAGTAAATCATCCAACACATAACATGGTGGTGTAACCTATATTTATCCTCATCATCATAGAAGTAGCAATATAAGTGGTAGTAATGAGTAGTGCTATGAGTAGCAGTATCTTCATAATCACAGTGGTCAAGTACCATAGCAGGCTTGTTCACTTCTACAAAAAGTTTTGGGATCCTGACATACAGTAGTAACCACTACTCCTGTAAATAATATTTCTCTCGATGCTGCTCAATTTGACTGAAACCGTTCAAATAAAACTATCATTATATTACTATATTGGTTTTTGCATGAGGCGCTTTGTGAACTTTCTCTACAGTGACAGCTTGGGATTCTACAATATATGATGCCAAATTCTCTTGAAATTTAATGAGAATAGCCTGTGCAAAGCATGTTCAACAAGAAACGTACTTTTATTGCCAGCTTCATCCCAAACTGTGAATTTTTGTCCAAAACCCAATGGATTATCAGTTCACTGATGGTGCACAATAAATGTTGGTTGGAACAATGATACCAACGCATTATCAACTGTCACTGTTCATTAGTTTGTGGCAAGTAATTGCTATTAGGAATGCTTGGTTATACAAGCCTAAAAGTATGCATACATAAATATTCATCAAGTGCCCTACTCAGTTGTAATGGAGGTAGAGCATTTTATGACGCCCCGGACTGGAAGCTAGATGCATGTTGGTGTTTTGGGAATTCTTAAATGTATACCTTTTGCTGTTTCAAACTTTCATTGTTGGGTTGAAATTTACGAATATGGCTAAAGTTTCTCGAAACTATACTTGATAAATACTTCATTGGCTGCATTGTGCTGTGAGCTGTGTTCTCAGACTCATATTTATAATGAAGGTAGAGCAATCTTATAATGTTCTAGATCTACGAACATCAAAAAAGTAATGGGTGTCTTCCTTCTTCTTGTGATTTTAACTCACCTAAATGACGAGTCAGGAGAATAAAAAAGTGGCAGGGCTTCCATGTCCCTTTTTATCTTTGGCACAAGTGATAAAGTTTGGGGTTTAAGTGGTTAGGCCTATATGTTTGGGAACAAAAGTCGGCAGTTACTGAAGAATATTTCAAAGGTTAAGAGGACCAGTTTAAACAACCAGTTGCCTTTTATAGGTGCTGTCTGTTTCAATTCAGATGTGAAATATATTTCTTCTCATTGGTATTGTAATATGCATGTTTATGTTTAGGAAATTCGTGATTGTGTGCCTTCTGCTGTATTAAGCTTCGCTTTCATTTTCGAGTTGACATTTATGAGTATGGGTATTGCTTTCTGAACTATATAATTAGTTCACTATACCAATTGGAATAAAATGCATTTTTGGGGGGTGGGGTGGGGTAATGAGTAAAATCTTTTTAATAATACACAGGGTAGGCCTATGTAGGAGGAACACGTCTTGTTTGTTATGTATTAAAAATTATGTAGCCCTGCCTTTCTCCTGTCTGACCAATTTAACAAAGTATAATACGGAATGTATATATTGTAGGCACTTAATAAAAATAATGTTACATGGCCTTGTGCGAAAAATTGGAGCATATAGGCCTACCAAAGTTACGAAGTAAACAGCAAAGTAAAATGGAGCAGTTTCAAAAGCATAAGTTGAAGACAATAAGAGCTTTCACGGTTTCTGCATAATAGAGGAACTGTAATGATTCACTTTCCTGCTTACCTACTTACCATCCTATCCTTAATGCACCCCTTTTAGGCCTGTTTGTTACTCAAACTTAATTATTTTTGTCAGCCCTGAACCTGTTGGATCTGCACGGTTGACATAAATCAAACTTCAGAGGCTTGGTGACCAAGGAAGCTATGTAAAACACGACAACGTAATCTGAAAATTTTGTATAGTTACGGGATCCATTTTTGAATTGGGTCAAATATGAAGCATTCCCCTTTCATCGTGATAGTGCCAGGATTTTGCTGTCAATGCACACGTGGGATTTTACTGTGGTGAAATTTCATTTCCAGTAATTTGGAACATAATGAGGCAAAAATAGGTATACCTATATGGATAAAATATGGAGTTAAAAAGGTCAAGGAATGCACATGCACCATAGCAATCTTTTCTTCATGACAAAGTTGTCTATTTGAAATTTAATCCCCCCTCATAAGGAGAGCTGTGACATAACATGCTCGGGTGATTAATGTACTGGTGTTTGTCCTTGAGGCAGCCAAGCTTCCTGCTAGATATTCTGTGAACATATATTGATCTGTCAATTGTTTAATACTCATGTTTGTTTAGAACTAAAATGTAAACGACCAGCACTGTAAAAAAACAAGTGCAGCTTTTATCCTTATGGTCTTGTGCGTCTTTTTTCTATTGTGCTCCGCCTGACGGCCAGTCAAAATGTGACAACTGTTTCGCGTTTGGAGTGAAAAAAAAAGTGAAATCCACAGCACCTGTAATCTGCACACTGATGCAATGTCATTCAAACCTGGAATTTGAACTGTGTAGATATTAAAACATATAAAAGACCAACTGTATTTGCATGTGTATCGAATTTATACTGTTCAATAATTTGCAAAACGTTTTGTTTGTAAAACTGTGGGTTTTGCTTTTTTGAAACGCTAGGTTTGTAGCAGAACCCTGAGTTTTCCTAACAATACCTAAGGTCTTATAAAAAAAACCTGCGTTTTGTAACAAAACCCCAGGTTCTGGATAGTTATTGAATTTTTATATTATGTTGGACAAGGCCATGGGTTTTGCTACAAAACTCTGAGTTGTGTGTACAGAACCTTAGGTTTGATCACAAAACCCACAGTTCAAGAGCAAAACTCCGAGTTTTGGTCACAAAACCGTCACTTTTATTTTAACAAAGCCCATTGTTTTTTTCTAAAAACCCCAATTTGAGTAAAAAACGCTGGGTTATGAAACACTGTAAAATATAAGTCGAAAACCCATGGTTTGGATGTCCAGAAAACCCAGGAGTTTGTATTGTACAAAGCCCTTGGTTTAAGTAGCTTTTGAAACAAGAGAGCACAGCCCTGAGTTTTGTGAAATTGCAAAACTCTGGGAGTTGTCATGTCACATAACCCAGTGTTACGAAAACGTGTACTACCTTGGGGTTTTGTGAATAAACCAATCATGACTGCTGTTACTTGGTAGGCTTAGGTTACTCAACATAAAGATAGTGCCAAACTGCTAGTGGTTTTGTTTGTGTGCTCATTAACATCATTATATTGGTATATGTGGGCAAATTGGAAAGGGAAAATGGTCGCTGAAGTACTTTTAAAACATGCCTTACTATCTCAACTTAAATCTGCCCACTTGGTTGTGTCTGAAGCAGCTATCATGCTTATTTACAAATCAAAATGCAACACAATGCCTTGGATTGGGTCGTCACGTAGTGAGCGCCATTTTGAACATTATGCAATATATGATTGTGGGACAGTCACACAAAAATTATTTTTGATTTGAAAGTGAAAGTGAATCGCAGCCACAGCATATATCATATATATCATATCATTATTGATACTCTGAAACACTTGTAAAATATGCATATTCCTGGTTTCCTCCCCCCTGCCCCCCCCCTAAAAAAAACAAAAAACAAACAAAAAACACACACACACACACACACCAAAAAAACCCCAAAAAACAATGAAAACAAAAGAAAACAAAACAAAACAAAACAAAAATATATTATATTTTTGGGAGGTTTTAAGTTAGTATGATACTTGTGCAAGTGATTAAATCAAATGAAAAGTCCCCAGTTTTGTTATTTTTTTAACAAAGCCCACGGTTTTGTTCACAAACTCCCTGTTTTGCGAGAAAACTTTGGGTTTTGTAACACTGTGAAATAAAAGAACAAAATCCATGGTTTTGCTATCACCAAAGCCCAGGGGTTTGTATTCTACAAAACCCTGGGTTTATGTTAGTTTTGAAACAACGGAGCAAAACCCTGGGTTTTGTGACGTCACAAATCCCAGGGTTTTGAAAAAATGTAGTACCCACGGTTTTGTGAATAAATCAATCATGACAGCTGTTGCTTGGTAGGCCTATGCTACTCAAGTTAAGGACGGCAATAAACTGGAAGTGGCTCCGTTTGTGTGATCATCAACATCATTATATTGGTTACCATGTTTAGTGTAAAAGTAAGCTCTATACGCCCAAATGAAGATATATGTATTAAAGAATGTCTTATGTATACTGTATGAATGGACCATTCACTGAATGTTTATAATGTCTTGAGATCTTTAATTTGTTTACAAGTGCCTCCAGCTGTGCCCAGGTAACGAATTAGACTACAAAGAAGGTAATATGTATAAGGGGAAAGAAAATCCATTTTAAACAAATTTCAACAAATGTCCAGGGGTTTTTTTTGGCTGAAATAAATAATATATGTGTGGCTCCAGTACCCTGTCAGACCCTACTAAAAGGCCCAACCCTAAAATTAATGGTACAAAAGAAAAATACTTTCAAGCTACCCGTCCCAAATAAAAATTGCTCGATCCTGCCTGAAAGATTTTATTGAGAAAGTGGCCATTATGTGCCTATATTTTGCGGTAAAGGTAACTCAAACACAACATTTTTTATCAGCTTGTCTGGAGGGTTAACTTGGGCTGAGGAAAGAGCATAGCTGCAGAGCCAAAGTTGTTTGGTGAAACAGCACATCCCTGGCTGTTCGGTGATCGTTACCGTAATATTTTGCAAGGTTCCAGGTGTCTGTTCCAGGTGAGCACAATTTTGAACATTGTGCAATGCATTGATTGCGGGACAGTCACACAACAGTACATTTGATTTGGATATCAAAGTGAATCGCAGCCAAAGCATATATCATATCATTATTGATGCTCTGAAACATTTGCAAAATATATAACAACAATCAATGAATATTTGGGTCTTGCTTAATCAGAACACATATCTTCGCAAAATGCTTGTGAAATTGTGTATGCTTACACAACAACTGTTTGGAAACCAGATTCTAATGAGAACAAATTGGATAAAATGTTTTGCGGCATTCCTTTCACACACCAAAATGATTGATTCACTGTACATTCAGTCCCTTTTCAAATTAAGATTTGTTTGTTACATGATTCCCAAGGAATGCAAAATAAAAGATCCCCCCATTATTTCCTATAAATATGGCAACAATATTGGACAAAGTATCATGAATTACAAGCAATTTCTGGCTTCAGTTACTCTTACATATGGCAACGAATCAAAATTGTGATTGTCTGTCTAACAGTAAGTATTCTAATTTTGTTAATGCATACCACAAACATGTATTTACATGTAATTTGGATCTAATACAAAATTCAGTTTTAAAAGAATGGATGAAAAATGTACAAAATTTTGGATATGTCCTAAGTTGAACATTGACACTATTTTTCAGGATACATGTGATGCATTTGATTCCTAATGTTTGAAATGGGCAAAGAAACAAAAAATGGAATTTCAGAAATTTGAAGGATGGTAGCAAACTTGTAAAGAGTCTTAAGAAATATAATTTATCACTCCAAATCCCAGACTAAGAATTTCAATACCGTTAATCTAAGACAGCCTAAAGTTTCAAAAGCAGTCAAGGAACAACATGAAAGGTTTGTAATCACTAACATTGATAAGGCAGGTAACAATTTTGGGATCATCTGCAAAACATATCTGGATGTTTTGAAAAAATGAAAACTTGGTATAAACAATATTTCAGACATAAGAAGAAATATACATATAAATTGCAGAAACAATCTATTGATTTTTTGATAGATAGACGTAAAGATGAGATAGAAAGGAATATTAATATCAAAATTTCTGAAGAGGATCTCTCGATTTGATGCAAAGAAAAAACTTAACAAACCTAGTTCTGTAAGCCCATGTACCGTTTGAACACTACCAAGTCCGATATTCCCAGGGGCAACGTCATAATCCGTACCATTCACTGAAAAACTGCATAGTTCTAAATCATTATAGCAAATCAATTTGTGAAAGGAACAAATAATATTCATAAAATTTGAAATTTAGAAGAAAGTTTAAGACTTTATTCCACTTGTTATGGATACCCAAAATACATAAAAGCCCTTTAAAATCTAGTTCATAGCTGGTGTTTCAAAATGTGCAACAAAAAATTTATCAAAGGAAGTAATATTATGTTTGACTGCAAATAGGAATCATTTCCGTAAATACTGTAATGCAATTTCTAGAAGCTGTGAAATAAATTGTTTTTGGAGTATTGGCAATTCTTCCGAATTTTTACCTAAAATAAAATATGTGAAGGTAAAAAATATGAAACGTTTTGATTTTTCTTCACTGTACACAAATATACCCACAGATAAAGTCAAAAATTCTCTTTCAGAATTAATAAGCAAAATGTTTAAAGAGAATGGTAAACCATACATAAATATTACTTTATATACTAAGACAGCAAATTGGTCACACAATAGATACTCAAAAAGTAAGGACATATCTTACACTGTTCAAACTTTGACAGATGCTATGGCATTTCTTTTGTTTAATACTTTTGTTCAATGCCGAACATTGGTTTTTAAACAAATAAAAGGCATTCCAATGGGCGGCAACTGCCCCCCCCCCCCCCAATACTGGCAGATTGATATTCAACCTGGCTTTTATTAACGTTTATGGATACAGTGATGAAAAAAGACTTTCAAATGGCTACATAATTTGAAACAACGCAAGATATATGTTGGTTTCAGAGATGTGTTTCTTGACTTTGATATTCAGTCACTAGTGACAGGTTTTGTATTAAAGCCTATCCGGAGAGATCAGTTTAACTTTGAGTAGTTAACTATCCTTTCCTAGCCAGTAATATTTTAAAGCTATTGGAAATAATACGTTTCCGTTACAAATTTTGAGATTTGGTCATATTTGTCCTAAATTTCAGTACAACGCCTCTAGAACCAAATTTATTTATAATAAACTTGAGTTAACAGGATTCAAAGATGTACTTTTGATCAACTATTTCTACAAATTTTGCTGTAAATAGTGTCATTACCATATCCAAACCGTGTCATTACCATATCCAAACCGTAGTCCTAATAAAACAAATCCAAGTCTATCCCGACCAAAGGCAATGTTTCTTGGTATGTATAGCTGAAACACATAAATTTATAGTATTTACCCAAAAGAGACCAAAACGTAAGTGTAAAGGTTCATAGGGTCGAAAAAGCCATGTCTAGTTTCAACATGACAGAATGCAAAAAGTTTTGTTTGAAATTATAAGCCTATTTCAGTAAATTGGCTTGAACAGGTGCATCATTCATGCGCATACAGGACCATACAATTTAATAAAAGGGACCAAAATTTGCAGCACATCAGAGATTTGTAAGCGCAGGTTCTTAATTTGTTCAAAATATCAATAAAATTCAGTATTTAAGAAGGTACTACTTGCAACCACCATCTCAACAATGATCATCATCCCTATAAGTCCACAAAGTGACACTAATTCCAATATCAATCCATCAGAAAAGCCCCCTAGGCCTAAAATGACCATCAACAAGAATCCAAACAACATGATTGTATAATTCGATGTGTTTTAGGCATGTAGTTAAAGACATGATGTTGTTTTAAAGGAGATTCAAGTTGGTTTCCAGAAGTATTTTTGAAAGGAAATTTATATGTTCAAGAAAGCATAGAATCCCACAAGTCATCTAATAAGTCAATTATTAGGGTAATAATTAATAATTAGAAAAATGTAGTATGCCATTGTAAGTTATCTGCAAGTCAGCCAAGCATAATGTACATCTAACTCGTGGTTCTATAAAGTTCAAAAGGTCACAATGTAAAACAGTCCTAATTATTGTAAAATTCTACTACCTTTATCAGAGAAAGAATTAAGCTTTATGAAGAGAGAGAGAGAGAAGGAAATCATGTTGAAATTCCTAAAGGTAACTGTAAGTATAAATGTTTTCCTGTAACAGTTTTAAATTTTTTCATTATAATCAGACGTAGTTCAACTTGTCAGTCAGCTGATTTAAATGCTAATTATTTATACAAGAGATAGATAGATAGATAGATAGATAGATAGATAGATAGATAGATAGATAGATAGATAGATAGATAGATAGATAGATAGATAGATAGATAGAGAGTACATTAAACACTTTGAGCCAACCTGACATGACCTTAACAATAACAATCTATATTCATCAGACAATTATAAAAAAACAACATCAGTTTCACTACACTTGGAACACTTACTGCACTGCAATATGTGCAGAAAATGCCTGAATGTTCAAATTGTTACCAAATGTATAAAAATTTCATGAACAGACAAGCGGACAACAGTTTTCAATGATGGTGATGAGACCAAACCATATACCAGTTTAACCTTGTCAGATCCAGTATCATTTACGAAATAGTAAGACATGCTAGTGTTCATCGTCAGAAGGATCCATGACCACCAGTCATGAAATTTAAACGAATGAGAGTATCTTCTACCTGACTTGGAACAGGTTACCAACATATTGGCAGTGGGTTAAACCAGTTTTATGGGATCCTAATCCTCCCACTTTGGAAAACACTCACATTCATATAAAGTAGGCCTAAAACAAGTTTCGCCCTTAATGTTAATGTACAGTAATAAAATGTAATTACCTGAACATAGTTCACAAACATCATTCAAACAATGACAGGGCAATTACGAATTTTAAGTCGGACTACTATATTTACATTAAAATTGCGTAACATGTCAAAATTTGAATTAAACCCCCCCCCCCAAAAAAGTTTCCACGTGAACACAGGACAACTATGATTTTAGAGATTTAAGACTTGCCTGTTTTGCTACTTAATTTGATCTTTTGGCATCATTCTGTTTAATATTCACGTTTCAGACATTTTTGACAGGCTTGCCTAATTGTACTATATATATGGTTAAGAAACATTACTTTTCTTATTGCATTCTCTTGACTTCAATACTAATGACTTCATTCTTTTCTGACTTGCCCTGTAGATTTTGCTGTTCATATCCAAAGATTATTAGAAAGTTTGGCAACAATAATTTTACAGTATTTGGATTTGCCTGTTTTGCAACTTAATTTCATCGTTTGGCATCATTCTGTTTTAATATTCACTTTCAGACATCTTAGGGTTACTTGTTTTCGGTCATGTTAACAAAAGGGGGCTATTTGCAGCACCCCAGGACAGTTACATGTCTGCCTAATTGTGCTTAAAATTATGTTAAGAAAAAATATGTTTTAATAACATATTTTGTCATAAATAATGACTAATGACTTACATTCATTTACAAAATGCCTAAATGCACATTTGCTCAATATTAAAAGATAACTCAACATTGACAGTATTTTCTCACATGTCACAAACCTGACACATAACGTTGGATGAAATTGACTAAGGGTTGGCAGTGAAATAGAGCTCAATTGTTTGCGACTTTCAAAGTGAGGAGAAGGTGTCATCATGGGGTTTGTTTTACATTTCTGTAGCGAGTGTCCATTGTTGCAGTACTTGTTAGGCTTTCTTTTGGTTTGTACAGGTGGTCTAGCTGCAACTATTTATTTAACAATCACTGGGACTGAGTATAATGCCCCAGTTTGTTTCTACTTCAGTTATACACTGACAGGTGTTTTAACCAGGATAAAATATCCAGCTAGAAAGGGTAAATACTGGTTAAGGGGTATGTCAAACTGTTCTTTTCTGAACCTGTACTATTCAAATTAAATAATAATTTGTTTGACAGGTTTTCTTCTTTCATAATGACGCTCTGCATTTATAAGCAAAACTTCACATATTTAGCTAATTCAGCATCTACCACGTTCATATTTATTCATAATTATGTGGATTGCCTTTGCTGAATATTTAGCTTAGACAAGGAGCTGCTACTCAGAGGGACATGTACGGGTATAGGCTCCAAAACATGTTTTGAGTAGTTACCCACTGAAGACTCTTTAATTTATTTGGGCTAATACACCCTATATCGAAATTCTATAGATGAACATGTGCATAAGCTACTGTGGCAACATGCATAGCGTGTAAGACTGTAGAGAAAGAGGTGACCTGATCAACTCTAACAAAAGGCTTCCTTTATTGTTAATTAAGTAGGAATTTCGGACTTGAAAATTCCATGGGTGAAGTCGGCTATTCTAATTGTCCTAAAAACAACACTGTGACGTCAGAAAATGTTTACATTGGCTTTAGTTGTGTTGTGTTTATGTATCAACATGGTATTGCCATGTTCCCAAACTGACCTAGCCATATGGGTACACTGAACAAAGCACAGCATTCAGCAGTCCTACAAAAGATGACAGGCCATCCTTCCCATCAACAAAAATATGTAAAATTACAACTGAGCACTAGGAAATGGTAGTCTGTATGGGGGGGGGGGGGGAAATTGTTCCCTGAAACAAATAGTATTTTTGTCTGCTTTGACAAAAAATTTAAATGGCTGCCACAGGGACATGCTGTCACAGACGGGATTTTTATCCACGATTTTCACCCTTGCAAAGCTCCCGGGAAGAACTAAAATAGTATGTTTCAGAAGATGCAATAACTCTGAAAGGTGTGAATGAAGGTGGAGACAAAGAATACCATGCAAAAATTAGACTTTGTTGTGTTGCATAATTATCTCCACGATGCTATATGTCAGTCGTTTTGTAATAAATGGTCACATCACTGCAGGCAGCTGCACAATGTACGGTAGGTTCTAGAGCTATGTGGTAGGTCAGAAGCGCTTCTCCGCTAATCTTGCAGGCCTAGAAAATCAGTCTTAATCTATTAAACTTCCTTAAAACTCGTATACTGTTTACATATCACTTGTTTTCTTTTGTAGTACCTAAAATATGACCTCATAAAGTATACACAGTGATAAAATATACGATGTTCAAATCGCAAATCGATGAAAGTTTTCTGAAATCCGTCATCTTGGCATGCTTAACAGCATGAAAGCCGTGTTGCGAGAGGTTGGTGTATCCATGTGACCAATTTTGCAGTAAGTTACAAAACCATGGGTATTTGTTACGTCACAAATCCCAGGGTTTTGCAAATTATTGACAACCTTAGGATTTGTGATGTCACAAAACCCTGGGTTTTGTGAATTATTGAACAAAGCAACTGCCAAACCCAGGGATATCACAACAAACCTCACAGGTTTGCAATTTATCAAGATGACTAAAGCATTATATAGAACACTTAGTTTTGTGATGCCAAAAAATCCTGGGTTTTGCAAAATAATTGGACAAAACAGCAGCAAAACCCAGGGTTATCATGACAAAACTCATGGGTGTAGAACAAAACCGTGATTTTTGGTGAAAACATTGTATTACAAAGCAAAACCCCGGGTTTGTTCCCAAAACCATAGTTTTGTGTACAAATTCCTGGATTTTGATACAAAGTCTTGCATTTTGCGAAGAATATACAAGGCTTGGTCTACAAAACCATTGGTTTTATACATATTATTGAACAAAATTTAAAAAAAAAATTATAGTTGTTAAGATACCCTGGGTAGTTTACAAATTCCTGGGATTTGCAAGCAACACCCAGGGATTTGGTACAAAACTCATGGTTATACGTACAATATCCTGGGTTTTGTTTAAAAACTATGAGTTTCACATTTGTTTTACCTGAAAAGCATGAACAAAAACCCCAGACACTTGGACCATATATGTCTGTACAAAATGAGTAACATTCATTTTTACGTTTATTCATATCTAGGCACTAGGCACGTGATAAAACTAAAATGGACGCAAATGGAGTTATTTGCTCCCTGGGCACTGGTCAAAATGGCGATATTAAATATCATTTGGGATGCACATATGTATGTTTGTATGAATGTATGTATGAACGTGCAATGGTACATACATACATACATACATACATACATACATACATACATACATACATACCTGCATACATACATACATACATACATACATACATACATACATACATACATACATGTGTGCAAACTGCCAGTACAGTTGCGCAGTAGTATTTCCCTTGTTACGACATCGAAGTTGTTGCGCAGCTTTTGTGTTTATGGGAGGGTCGCCATCTACAAAAAGTATTACCATTGTTATCATTTTCATCAATGTCATCATCTTCGTTGTCACTTCCTTTTTCAGTTTCATTTCAAATGCTTTAAATGCGAATACATTTTGAAATAATACGTTTTATGTTAACTAAATAATGTGCAAAATAGGTGTATATTCATATTAACACGGGTCTTATAATATTCTACAATGGTGTATGGACACTTATTTAAAAAAAATGGATGATTTTGTTGGAAATAATAAGCTGGGCATTAATAAGCACTGATACAAGTCCTGCATTTTTCCACTGTATATAAATTTTCCTACATTATTTTTTAGTTTAGAAGTTAAAATCCAGTAAGCACACTCGTGATTTCTAAGTTTGATTTTTTTTGTCATTTCAAAATCAACAGAGCTGAGTGAAAACAGTAACGCATCTGTTGCTGACTTTTGCCAGTTTAATTTTAAATATCGACCAAAACACTGGCTTGTTTTGACCACTATCTCTTGGTCCATGGTCATGCAAAAGCCGTTTATAAAATGATCAGATGTGTGGACTTTTGTGCAATTAAATACATTACATGCTGATGAAGCTTTAATCAACAAAGTATTATATTGTAAAAGTCATTTTCAAAAATATTTTATTTTATTTATTTTTTAGTAGTCATGGGTGTGTAAAATTTTCACAATGTGGTCTCTTTAAAGAACACATGACAAGCTACACACATTATGATACACACACACACACTTATATATGTATATATATATATATATATATATATATATATATATATATATATATATATATATATATATATATATATATATATATATATATATATATATATATGCAATAACAAAGGGACCCCCAATGGAAATAAGCAGGCTGACGCTCGCTTTCTTAGGTTATCCTTGGTGCTAGCCACAATCCCTTTCATCCCTTTCATCTAACTTGTGTCAATCTTTGTATTAACTTTAAGTTTATGTATTTGTTTATTTTATTGAGTCATTGCATTTGTTAATGATTAGTCTACCTGTCTATATTGTTAATAGCATTTTGCATGTACTTTATATTACTGTTCAAATGCTGTCCTGTACACATTTTATTTTCAGTGTATTGTGATTTTACCTGTTGTGTGTGTGCTCATTTCGATGCATGCATGTATGTGTGTATGTATGTATTTATGTGTGTGTGTGTGTGTGTGTGTGTGTGTGTGTGTCGTAAATAGTTGATAGCCATGACCATTTTATCTATGTGTGCTCATATTGATAAATAAGTTGTGTTCTGTTGGTCTCTCAGATTCCTGGCTTGTTTGTCTTTGTTCACAATTGCACCTATGTCTGTCATTATATCAAAAGGTTTTCAATATTGCAATATGTATGAAAGGCGCTATGGCTATCTGCCCGGCTCAGCAGTAAATCATCGTGGACAAAATTTCAGCTGACATCACTTAATATCTAGGCTTGCTGGCACTCGAAGGGTATATCTTTGCATCAAACGTTTGAATAGTACACATGGTTACAGTGACGTAAATAAGTGTGACCAGAGTCACTAGTCCTTCTTGTCGTGAAAGAAATAATTTCTTCGAAGTTGC
>CAXHWN010000262.1:0-28916 GCA_964020975.1 Hermodice carunculata | reverse complement strand
GTCTTGCCACAGCATTCTGCAATCTCTGTGCACCTTTTTACAACTGTCTCAGTTCACGTACCCCAAACAGTATCGACATAATCAATACATGGTAAATTGTGGAGTTCTAAATAATTCTAATGTTTGTTTGGGTAAAAATTTGCTAAGACGTCTGACTACTACAAGCTTTGGCATGACATTTCAATGATGATTGAAGTATGCATATTAAATAGCTTGTCACCTTAGGATAGGCCTATCACATTGTCGCATTTGCGTCAGTTTGCTAGCATATGTATGTATGTATGTATGTATGTTTAGTTTCAACATATTTATTTCAACTGGATCGCCTATAGTACATCGAGATGTCACTAATGGGGGGGGGGGTGTCTCCAAAACATGGAGTGACACACAAAATGTATATTACAAGACACACAGGAAAAAACATGAACAAAGTTACCCAATTAACAAAAAAGCTGTACACATGTTTCAGATTTGTACCCGCATACAGGAATCAAAATAAAAAAAGTCACCAAGATGCAAAACAAAGAAAGATGGTTCACTACAGGTAGAATGCACACACACACACACACACACACACACACACACACACACACACACACACACACACACACACACACACACACACATGCACACACACACACATACACACACACATACATACATATATATATATATACATACATACATATATATATATATATATATATATATATATATATATATATATATATATATATATATATATATATATATATATATACATACACACACACACTGTTCACAATAATACAGACCAGCGGTAGGAAATTTCATATAGGACACTTGAGAAATAAATTTGTGTAAGTCAGCGACTAACTCAATTGACATGACTGCTTATGCATAACAGCGCTAAAATATCGTGTCTACCAAGTATCTGTGGAAAGCATTACAAATTTGTATGTTGAGGGGAATGGACAATTCGTCGTTACCAAACAGAAGGATATGAGCTAGTCTGTCACTCGCTGTGTGTATAATCAGATTCGGGTGGACGCCGAGAGCAATAATGGGGATGACGGAGTTGAGAAGTTCAATTCTGTAAGTTGAATACTTTGGACAAAAGAACAGAAAATGTTGCAAGTCTTCAGTAGGGTAGGAACAGGAACACGTAGGTTGTGGGATGATGTTGACTTTAAGAGATCAAAGTTAAGTCTCGAGAATCCAAGACGAAGCTGGGTATGACAAATGTTGGCAAATCTGTGTCCTTGGGTACTGTGAACAGGATAGTCCACTGCTAGTAGAGTTGCTTCCAGTTTTGATTTCAATATTTGGAGGGAAATTGAGTCTCTTATGTCAGAAGGAAGATTGTTCCACAGCTTAATAGTGTCAGGAAGGAAGGATTTGTCTAAGCGATTAGTTTTGCAATTAATGGGACGTATGGAGCTAGAGTGGCGAAGGTTTCGAGCATTAATAGTTGGAGGAATTAGTTGAGAGAGATAGGATGGCGTTAAGGTGTGATGGATTTTGTGAAAAAGAAGGAACTTAAAGTACTTCCTTCTGTTGGCGAGTGTTGTCCAACCAAGTTCACGTGGGAGATTGGCATGTGATGTGTGTCTTAATGCACCTGTGCATATTTTAGCAGCTTCAAACTGTATGGACACAACAAGATCAGAGAGGCCGTGACCACAGTTGTCAAAGAGCAAACAACCATATTCAAGAATTGGTCGAATCATAGTTAAATAGAGTTTGATCAGAGCTTTGCGGGAAAGTTTATATTTAAATCTACGCAGAATGGCAATTCGCCGGCTAGCTTTGGTGGTAATGCGAGTAATGTGAGCATGCCAGGATAAATTGCTACTGAGAGTAATACCAAGATGCGTGTGTGAGTTTGCCTCAGGTATTTCAGAGTCTCCGAGACGAACGGGTGGATGGTGTGGTTTAACAAGTTTAGTTGAAAATATCACAGAAAGAGACTTTAAAGCGTTAAAGATAACACACCACAACCTTCCCCAGTTATGTATAAGGGAGAGATTAAAGGGGAACAGCAGTGAAAGTTTTTACTTTTTTTAGTCATTAATGGTCATTATAAGTGTTCATGTGACAAATTTTCAACATTTTTTCTCAAACAGGTATTTAGTTAGAGCTATTTTATATTTCCAGTAGGTGTTCTGATATGTGATGTCACCTGGGCTACCCTCCATATATAATACACAAACCTTGAGGGGCACCAAGCTGAGATAACACAACATTAGCAGGCATATCATAATGACTAGTGTACTGTGTTAATCACCCCCTTTGATCTTATCAGTGTGGTATATTAGTTGACACCTGCTTCAGTAGTTGATTACACAACCTCAGGAGCTGTTAGCTTGTGTATACTGATTTCTGCATTTTTCTTTCCTTATTAATCCTCATTAAATGAGTAAATATCTCAGTTTAGTAAATTTGATTATATCTATACACACTGCTTTATCCATAGTAAAAGTGGAATATGTGTACTTGGTCAGGTTTCCATGTTTATGTCAAAGTTTTACTCGGCTGTGATTGCATTAGCTGTAGCAGTTGGTCCAGGTGACATCACGACCCCTCATTTACATATCTAAGAAAACTTGATATCTGCTTATCCAATTAGGAATAAAGTTTTTATTTTCTGATATTGGTTCACATTTATTATATGAAACAACTCAAAAATTGTAAATTATCACCGCAGTACCCCTTTAATGTTCAGGTGATTAGAAGCTTCGATGGGGTTATTAGCAACTTCAAGTAAACTGGCGTCATCAGCAAAAAGCCTGACATCACATGTAATATTGTCAACTAAGTCATGAATATAGACCAGAAAGAGAAGTGGGCCCAAAATGAAATCCTGGGGCACACCAGCTTCGATACGTAGCCATGATGAAGATTGGCCATGAACAATCACTCGTTGGAATCGGTTTGAGATAACTATCAATCCAGGCTACAAGATTATCAGAGATGCCGAGTTGTCGAAGTTTAAAAAGGAGGCCAGAATGCCAAACCTTATCAAATGTCTTGGACACATCTAGAAATACCATTCTGGCTTCTTTGGACTGCTCTAGACCGTTGTAGATATTGTGAAGGATGCACATGCACAAGCTGATTGACAGTGGAGTCATTGGCCTTAAAGCCAGAATTTTGGGAAGTGAGTAGGTTATTTTGTGTCAAGTATTCATAAAGAGCATTAAAGACCAGTCGTTCAAACACCTTTGAAACATTACTGAGTAATGAAATAGGACGATAATTGTTTTTAATTTGTCTGTTGGCCTTTTTGAAGACAGGACATATGGTGGATCTCTTCCAAACATCGGGAAAAAGGGAAAGACTAAGAGAAAGTTGAAAGATTTTTGTAAGTGGTTTACAGATCGAATCAGCTGTGTTCTTAAGTAGGATATTCCCTATATTATCTGGGCCTGATGCAGAGGATAATCTCAGGGAAGATAGAACTTTCTTAACACTGTCTTCATTAATGGTAATTTTGTGTCAGCGTGCTTCAGTTCGGAACGTGAAATCAGGCAGGGGTGGGGCATCAACATCAGAAAGTGTTTTACACTGGCCCTTAAAGTATGAGTTACAAATTTCACATTTTTCCGTGATACATGGTACGATCTTGTTATCGTCAATGATTGCGGGTATATCCTGGTGAAGTTTGCATCTGAGGACAGACTTGGAGAAGCTCCACCATTGTTTGGGATTAATGTCTTTTTCATCAAGTCGAAGCTGCAGATTAGAAAAGTAAAAGGAGACAGATTTCCTTATTATGGTTACGACCTTGTTACGATATTTTTTGTAGAATTGGTATAACCTGTCAATCGGTGATGGTCGTAAATATGGGGTCGGGGTCGGTTGGATGCTCTCTTGAAGCGTTTCCATGCACGATTACGACGTCGAATATGGTTTTTAATGTACGCAGTTTTCCAATGTATGTATGTATGTATGTACGTATGTGCGTGTGTATGTATGTATGTATGTATGTATGTATGTATGTATGTATGTATGTATGTATGTATGCATACTGAGACGACAAACTATTTACTTTTGTGAATTAATAATGTCTTGGTATTTTCAAATGTATCTTCAATGTATGGACGTAGGTGGGTGACACACACGACCCATAATCATCAGATATATGTGCTGAAACTCATGTTTCACTACACATGATTAAAATTGAAAGAAATCTGAAGCAACATAAAAAAAATCTTTCTTTCAAAAACAGCATTATAATTTATATCCTGTAGTGGTGTAATGCCTTCCTATACAAAGCAAGAGCAAAAACGGAGCCAATATATCGCCATTATAAACATCCGTTACGAGGTATAATTCACGAGGAAATTAGTCAGCATCTCTTCAGTTCAAACATACTTTTTAATTGATTGAGAAACAGGACTATGCCCTTTTTTGAATCTCACTTAAAAAAAAAAAATGAAAAAGTAAAATGCAATACGTAACTATATAGTCACATTGTAAAACAATACTTAAGATAACCATGCAGGTGACGGTGTCAAATTCTACACAGTTAACAGGTTAACCTTACCAATTTTCTTATTATGTCTGGGGATCAACCCAGACATATTGTTTTTGTAGGAGCTCTTTAATCTTTCTTTATTTCTTAAATACCTTTCCGCCACATTTTGTGACGCAGTTTTCTCAGCCGTTATACAAGTTACAACTTTGAAATTTTACATACTATGAGACCCATAGCTGAAATTGTGCACCTGGTGTGGATTTATTGATATTTTACAAATTATTAAGTTTTTTTAAATTAAAAAAAATCCTTTTCAGCTATTGGCTGAAAAAACAATGGTAGTTATTGTAGTCAATTACATTGCATCATTTGACAATACACCTGTTGCCTGGTTATTCTCCTACTACTGTTCAGCAGATTGTACTTGATGACCCAAGATTGATGATATTGGCTAAAAAAGCAAAAGTAGTTGTATTAGCCAATCACATTGTATCAATTGACAATACACAGCCAATACCTGTTTGTGTGAATCTTTCAGAGAGCACAATAAAATCTTGAACTGCAGGGAAAATTTGGGTGTTCTCTGTCAGAGTGCAGTTAGGAGAGCCATACGGTACAGTTTGCAATGTAAAAGGAGCATGCAGTGAAATGATATTGTGTAGTTGGGATCGGATAACAGTATACCTTGGACAAGAAAAAAAATGCCAAGCATCCTCATTACTTGCACCACATTGACAACTGGCACATGTTTTGACACCAGTCTTGAACAGGTGGGAATTCAGCTGACTGCGACCCAAGCGGAGGCCAGTATGCAATGCAGAACTATATCTCTCACCAAAATTGTAATACTCTGGACGCTTATTCGACCACCCCAAGTGATCACGTAATCTAAATTTAAATATGGGTAAAGATGGCAAATTTCGAATTTCCAAAGGTAATTCATTCCAGAGGCGTAGCGTACAGTTGACGGAAAGAAAGAATTGTTAAATAAATCAGTGCGGGCTCTGAAATGAGGCAGATCATATCTTTGTCGAGTACTATAATGTGTAGGAAATTGATTCACATTATCTGGAATAATAGATTGCAAATAGTTAGGTACTAATTCATGAACTATTTTATACATTAGTAATAATTTGGCTTCTTTCCTGCGAGAGGCCAGGGTTTGCCCTCCAAGCTCTTCATACAGTTTAGCATTCGATGTGACATGCATCGCGCCAGTAACTATTCTTGCAGCAGTCAACTGAATTTTTTCAAGTTAATCAGCATCACTTGATGTGCAGCCATTCCAAACAGGACTTCCATATTCTGAAATAGGTCTTATAAAAGAAAAATAGATGGTTTGTTAAGTTTGGCGGTCCAGGCGAAACTGGAGGCTTTTCATAATGTTAGGAAGCTTTCCAGCTTCAGCAACTAGGTTGTTAGCGTGGTCAGATCATCTCAACTCAGAGCGTTTAGTAATACCAAGATGTTTGTGGGTATTGACATTTTGCTGTGTGTGGCCTTGAAAAGGAATAGATGGGTGGTCCGGAGGCACAACCTTACGTGTAATTAGCATACTGTCTGTTTTATGGGCATTAAAGGTAATTAACCAGTCGTTTGCCCATTCGTCAATAGACGCAAGATCCGAATTTATTATTTCACTAGCAGTTGCAGGATCGTCCACTGTTAAATAAAGAGATATGTCGTCGGCAAATAGCTTGATATTACATCTGACAAGGCCAACAATATTATTAATATGGATTAACAAGAAAAGAAGTCCGAGTACAGAGCCTTGTGGAACTCCAGCATTCACTGTTCCCCAGCTAGAAGATTGTCTTTGAATCACAACACGTTGCTGACGACTTGAAAGATAACTAGAAAACCATCTTAATAGATCCCCACAAATTCCATTTTTCTCAAGTTTGGAAAGTAAGCCAGTGTGCCAGACCTTAACAAAAGCCTTGCTGATGTCCAAAAAACAAGGCGTACCTCTTTTTGCTGATCAACAGCAAGACATAACTCGTGATATATAACAAGTAACTGATTAACAGGAGAGTCGCCCGGTGTAAAACCATATTGGTTAGCTGATATTAATAGATTGTCCGTAAAAAAGTTGAAAATATGCTTGAAAATGACTTTTTCGAATACCTTACCAGCGCAACTTAACAAGGAAACCGGTCGATAATTATTGCAGAGATTTTCAGCGCCTTTCTTATGTAAAGGTGTAACATTAGCTTGATTCCGTTTAGTAGGAAACGTATTATTATTATTCAAGAGAAGATATGAAGCGATGTGCCATAGCACATGATCTTATGAAAGTCAAGCTAGCTCACTAATTATGACAACATATCAATAAATCCACACCATGTGCACAATTTCAGCTACGGGTCTCACGGAATGTAAAATTTCAATGTTGTAACTTGCATAATGGCTCAGAAAACTGCGTCACAAAATGTGGCAGAAAGGTATTAAGAAATAAAGAAAGAACAAGAATGGATAGAACTGCAAGTAAATTTGTCTGGGTGCCAATTGGAGCTTGTTTCGAAACCCCTTCCGATACTGTTTTGTGACATCATCAATCATGGAGATGTTATCATAATTTGTGAGCTAGCTTGGTTTTCATGAGATAATGAGCAATGACACATCTCTGCATAATTCTTTATTGACTGTTTCATAAGACTGAAAAGTAGAGTTATGTATTGTATTTATGTATTTTTGTCCAGAACTACTTCCTAGTAGTCATTACCCTCTTCCGCAGTCCGAACTCTTCACTCTCCGTAAGCTAACTTGTCCCTGTCCAACCTATATACATATGTAAGTACTATTGTCCATATTGAACACGTTCCTCTGTAAAATTTTGACAGAGGCTGTGCTAGCCCAAATAAATTAAAGGGTCTTCCGCGCGTAACTACTCAGAACATGTTTCGGAGCCTATTACCCGTACATGTCTCTCTGAGTGGCGGCTCCTTGTCTAAGCTAAATATTCAGCAAAGACAACCCACATAATAATGAATAAATATGAACGTGCCAAATGATGAATTAGCTAAATACGTGAAGTTTTGCTTATAAATGCACAGCTTCATTATGAAAGAAGAATACCTGTCAAACAAACCATAATTACTAAATTTGTGTAGTACAGGTTCAGATAAGAACAATTTGACTTACCCCTGAACCAATATGTACCCTTCTTAGCTGGATAGCTTATCCTAGTTAAACCACCCGCCAGTGTATAACTGAAGTGGAAACAAACTGGGGCATTATATCCAGTCCCACTGATTGTAAAATAAACAGTTGCAGCTAGACCACCTATACAAACTAAGGGAAATCCTAACAGGGACTGCAACAATGGACATCCTGCACCAGAAATATAAAACAAACCCCATGATGACACCTACACCTCACTTTGAAAGTGTACAAACAATTAAGCTCTATTTCACTGCCAACCTTGAGTCCATGTGTCAACGTAATGTGTCAAGTTTGTGACATTTGAGAAAATACTGTCAATTTTGAGTAATTTTTTAATATTGAGTAAATGTGCATTTCGGCATGTCAGAAAAGAATGAAAGTCATTAGCATTTATGCCAAAAAACATATTATCAAAACAATTTTTCCTTACACGATTTTAGGTACAAGTAGGCAAACATGTATCTGTCGTAGGCCGCTGCAATCGACAATAAAATTGAATACAACCACACACCCTGTGGCTGCATGTATACTTATGTAATTTTATCAAGTCTGTGTGCCAACACAGACATATTGTTTGTTTTTCTTTCTTTCTTTCTTTCTTTCTTTCTTTCTTTCTTTCTTTCTTTCTTTCTTTCTTTCTTTCTTTCTTTCTTTCTTTCTTTCTTTCTTTCTTTCTTTCTTTCTTTCTTTCTTTCTTTCTTTCTTTCTTTCTTTCCTTTTTTTTCTTCACCAGCAGCTTGTCTGACATTTCATTTGGACACGATTGTACCTAGAAACTTCAACCTTGGCATGATTTTACCTCCATACATGAAGTCTTGCCTTTTCATTAAGGAGAGTGAACATTGCGAAAATTACAATATTACGGCCATTTGAAGCTTCACAACTCTCTCTCTCTCTCTCTCTCTCTCTCTCTCTCTCTCTCTCTCTCTCTCTCTCTCTCATATTTGCATGGGCAGATTATATGCCAAAGTTTCCGAACTATGACTTCTTTTAAGTATAAGTAACAATTCTATGGCACTGGAATACACAACTGTCTACCTGTGAACACTTTTGTGTTATGGCTATGAGGTTCATTCGGAAGAAAGAAAAGAAATGCACATGTCAGTAGTTTGACAATACTCACTATGTGACCGAAGCAATCGAAAATTTCTTAGGGATCATGATGAGAGAGAGAGAGAGAGAGAGAGAGAGAGAGAGAGAGAGAGAGAGAGAGAGAGAGAGAGAGAGAGAGAGAGAGATCATCTTCATGATTTGTCGACGCATTTGTGCCAACCCATGCGTCACTCAGGTGACACTTGGAAGCCATGGAAATAGCAGGCCTTGTTCGTCCACGCAGATATACATTACTCAGGTTACCTGGCCATGGAAATCCCAGGCCTTGTTTGTCCATGGAGATATACATTCATCAGGTTGCCAATACTTTTTCGTTTAAACATATTTTATTCAAAGGAGAAAGCAATTGGGGAGAAGAGCCAGGCTCTATATTGACCCCTCTTGTCAGTTGATGATATCGCAGGACAAACGAGACGTCATGGGTCCAGAGCGAAGCCCCAAACGGCTGGCAGTTATAATGACACTGTCAGGAGGAAGAGCACCGCTCCGGATTAACAAAGTAAAGAAGGATACCACAAATCACAAGACAGATAGTCGGGCGATTATAGAGAAGCAGTTCTATTCTTTTTAAAGTGCAACATAGCCCCATCAGTGATTGGACTAACTGCCCGATGCGGAATAACATACTCCAGTAAAGTGAAGGTGAAATTAGCATTCTTCAGCGCTATAACGTCCCCGCTAAACGGGGTTGGGAAGGGTGAGAAGTGAAAGGTGGTAGGGAATTGCCTTCCATGCTTTTTGTGAAGTATTTAAACAACATATTTCTGTTTTTTTTTTTTGGGGGGGGGGGGGTCTTGCAAGGAATATCACATCCATTTTGATATATTAATGAAAATACTCACCATAAGTTGCATGGCTTCGATGAAAATTTGGATTGTTATTTGTTGATGGAAATTAGAAGCTTACATTCATTAAATTCAAAACAGTTCAGCTGTCTGCTTGTGGTCTTTTTATGTAGTCTACATTTAAATCCACTTCCATCTTTTTTTTATGAAGTATTCAACTTCCTGGTTGGGTTCCGCCTCCGGGTCTTCCTGGAAATATCACATAAATTTTTATATGATGCGAAGTGCTCACCATAAATTGTTGCGTTTGAATAAGAATTTCGATTATTGTATTGATAAAAATTATAAGCTAATATTCTTTAAATTTAAACCGTTCAGCTATCTGCTTGTGATCTCTCTATGTACATTTAAAACGAAAATCACCGGAGTATTAAAGCCAGGCCTACATATTATAATGCAAATGCAGTAGTATGTCTCTGCTTCCCGCCTCAGCGCCAGTTCGTTTCCAGTGCTGAGGCAACACGCCACATGTATGTGAATGAATGGATAATATATTATACATGTCAGTTATGATGATTCAAGACCACGCCTCCGCGACGTCCATATAAGGAGAGTCAAAATTAGCTTGATAACGTTTGCGTTCGACTTTTGCACTGCGACTGGCTATTGGTTGGCAATGTATTATTTGTAAGGATGATCACGGTGCTGAATCGGTAATATGTAACAGGATAACAATACAGGAAGCAGCATTTGTCATGATATATGGCAGGTGATTGTATCTGGTCAGACTCAGAGGTCACCCACGAGTGTGCTGCGCGTCATTCCTGCGTGTGGGTAAAGTGGGGTAAATGAAACAAGTTCACCATGGTCCGGTATTTTGCATCTTCATCCCGTATCCTGCAGTGTGCACGCGGGCAATCGCCAATCTGAGAGCCGCAAGGCAAGCAAGTGGACGCAACGTGCGGAACAGAAGCTGTGTTGTTGGTGACGAAGCTTGTCTAACATCGTAATACACGACCGTAATTTATTCATGACAAGAATGTCAACAGCAAAGAATCAATTCCATGCGGTCGATTGGGTTGTATTTATTGCAGTTTTGTTCGTCTCACTGAGCATTGGTATTTATCATGCTTTTACCGGCGGGAGACAGAAGTCCAACTCCGAGTACCTGCTGGGAAACAGAAACATGAAACTTGTGCCAGTGACATTGTCCATTCTTGTATCGTTTCTCTCATCCGTGCTTATACTGGGTTACCCGGCAGAAATGTACAACCAAGGCACGGCTATGTGGTTCAACGCTATCGGTATGGCTCTGGGAGCAATCGTGGCGGCGCTGCTGTTTGTGCCGCTGTTCCATCCTCTCAAATTGACCAGTGTTAACGAGGTAAGCCATGGGGGTGCCCGGAAAAAAAAAAAAGACATATTGCCTGAAGTCAGCAATTAAAGCCAGCCGCTCAGGTGAAAATAGACCAGACCTACCCTATATGGAGATTGACTATGAGTAGGCTGTGACCACGTGTGGGTGGGCAGACGAGCCAAGTAAGGGATAGTTCAACATTATCATCATTTTTGAATTAGTACTTAGGGTACTAAATTTCATGACCCCCCTCCCTCCCCCCAAATTAGTACTTTAAAATGATGATTTTTTCCCCCAAATCATATCAAAATTGCACAAAACAGGCCAAAAATTGACCATCATTTTCCATATCCTGTGAATGTGTACAGACCCATTTGACCCCCTCCCCCCTTGCGTACTGTAAGTACTAATTCAAAAATGATGAAAATGTTGAACCATCCCTAAGTTGTTTCCAAAAGTCAAAAATACCATCATGTAGGCCTATTATGGGCCACAGTGAGTGAGGCTCCAGGCATACAAGCACCTGGAATGACGGCGAAATAAGCTTACTGACCACCCGAGTTTGAAGCGCGCGCACGTCTTCTTACGAACAGTTGATTGGTTCATATTTCACAGCGATAGCAGGTAATTTGCGCCCCGTTTGGCTCAAAATAGGCTTCGCATGACATTCAGGAGCAAAATTATGTGCTAAAAAGTTGGCCCAAGGAGAGTGATTGCACGAGGCGCACCTGTGATGAAAACCCTGCAATGGCTACGTGGGCGTAGCCTTAATTGTCCTATGCTGCTTCAGACCGAAAATTAGGCTTATGGGGCCTTTTTATTGTATGCCCTCTTTCATGGGATTCATTGCCTTGGTAGGGGATCACAGTTCACGCAAAATAGGCCTAATGCATTTTGCCGCTGAAAAAACAACTAATTGTATGTAGGCCTACAAGGTCAGGCCTTATGTAGAACCCACCCGTAAACACAATCTTGAATCACTTCACAATTAATATAATTTCACTTTGAACGAAGAATAAAATCAGACAATTATGAGCCACAAAAAAAAAAAAAAAAAAAAAAAAACCTTCAGGCTTGTCCTGCTTCCCCACTCCCACCCCGGTCTATTAGAATCATGTACAATTTTCACATTTCACTTTTGAGTTTGATACTTTCCATCTCCAAAACTTACTGACTTACTGGCCCTAATTCGGTAGGCCATGTAAAGTGCAAGTTAGCTTTCTTTCTTTCTTTCTTTCTTTCTTTCTTTCTTTCTTTCTTTCTTTCTTTCTTTCTTTCTTTCTTTCTTTCTTTCTTTCTTTCTTTCTTTCTTTCTTTCTTTCTTCTTTCGTTTGTTCGTTCCTTTTTTCGCGCTTTTTTCTTTTCCTTTCTCACTTTCCTTTTCTCTCTCTCTCCTTCCTTTCTTTAGGTAGGCATGGGCCTAAGTCATTATCGTATCAGAAATAAAATATAGCAAATGAAAGTTTTATGGTAACCTAATGAAAACACCTCAATTCCGTGCATTATAATCAAAGTTGAAACAATTCTATTGTGTCTCTTATCGGCCTTCTGGTACCTGAAGTTTTATCTGTCAGCAGAGATAAAAGATAGGCCCACAGTCCACAAGTTTTTGTTGTCGGCGGTGAATTTTATTTAAATCGACTCGTATCATCGGCAAATATTTTAATGTCACACTCAATATCATCATTCGACATCAACTGTGTCGTTAATGTGTACTAGTACTAAGAATAAAAGTGGCCCGAAAATAGACCCTTTTGCTGAGAAATACGAAAAGCTATAAATTTAGTTTAATGACACAGAAATGCAGGATCTTGGATCTGACATTAACACTGATTGAATCTAAGTATGTGAAAGGTACTGTCAGATATATCAAGATTTTTGTTGATAAAATTGAATCAGGTATAAGATTTTTTAAATCGGGTAAACATTATGGTGAAACTGGGTACTACACTAATCATCTAGTGCACCTGTTTTTACTTTTTCAAACTATGATTAAACATGGTTTTGCCCCAAACAGTTGACCTAATGCCCCCATTCATCCCATAGCCAGAAATAAAGGGAAATCCCTAACTGATTCTGAAAATTGTCGGGGATTGTGCTCATCAATGTGCTTGGAAAGTTACTAGACTGCCTAATATTGAAAGACAATCGTGATATTCTGGACACATCTAATTTACTATTCAATTTTAATCCTGATACATCCACCATCCAGTGTTCTTTTGTGGTGAGTGAATGCATAAATTATTACCAAAGGCGAGGGTGGGATGTTAATCTAATACCCCGGGATGCAACTAAAGCATTTGACAGAGCACAATACGTAAAACTTTTCTCATTGCTTATTAAAAGAGGTCTATGCCCCTTTGTATGTCGCTTTTTGTTAAATATGTATGTAAACCAAATTGTATAGGTTGCATGGCGAGACACGAAGTCAGAACCATTCCATTGGTCAAACAGGATGAAGCAAGGTGGGGTGTTGTAGCCGGTCCTTTTTGGAGTACATGTCGATGAACTGATTGTTAAGCTTCAATCAACAGGATTCGGATGCCTTATTGGCAATAAATTTGTAGAAGCTGCTGGATATGCAGACGACATAGTCCTTCTAACTCCAACTGTAATATCCATGTGCAGATTATTAAATGTCTGTGTGTCCTTTTCTGAAGAATATGATGTCTTATTATGCCTCCCCCCAGCACAGGAGGGGCATATAGTAATTGCTTTTTCCATGCATGCGTGTGTCTGTGCGTCCATGCATCTGTCCGCTATTCGTATGTGGGCTATATTTCGCTTGTCCTTCAACTTACATTAATGAAACTTTACATACAGATGCATTTGGAAATAAGGGTGTGTCATGTACCAAACGTAGGTCACCAGGTGAAGTATCCAGGTCACAGTGACATATCATTGTAAAATCATGTACGGGCTATAATTCCTTTACTATAAAACTTAGTTGCACGAAACTTCACACACACACACACACACACACACACACACACACACACACACACACACGCACGCACACATATATCTTGACCTAAAGGTGTGTCATGAAATAAAACTAGGTCAAGTATCTGGGTCACGGTGATACAATCATGTAAAACTACTTTACACTTCATGTCCGGGCTGTAATTCTGTTGCCCTTTGACTTAGATCATGAAACTTTACACACATGTGTATGTGGAGAGAAGGGTTTTTCATGCGTAAAACTGGGTCACAGTGACATATCTTTAAAATTATGTCCGGGCTATAAGTCCGTTAATCTTAAGCTTAGTTTCTTGAAACTTCAAACATGCATATATCTTGACACAGAGATGTGTTATATAATAAAATTAGGTCACTAGGTAAAATTTGTGGGTCACTGGTATATCCTGGTAAAATCGTGTCCGGACTGTAATTCCTTTATTCATTAAGTTAGTTCCATGAAACTCCGTACATATCTTTACCCAAAGGTTTGTCATGTACCAAAAGTAGCTCACTGGGTCAAGTGCTATGCGTCCTTGCATCTCCCCATCCACTATTTGTTGTGTCTGGGCTGTAATTCGCTTATCCTTCATTTTAGATCAATGAACCTTTACACACAGGTGCATCTGGACATAAGGGTTAAGGGTGTGTCATGTACCAAAAGTACGTGATTTGGTCAAGTACCTGGGTCACAGTGACATACTCCTTATAAAATCGTGCGCTGGCTATAATTCCTTCACTATTTCACTTAGTGTAATGAAACCTCATACACACATATATCTTGATCTAAAAGTGTGTCATGAAACAAAAGTAGGTCAAGTATATGGGTCACGGTGATGGCATATTTTTATTGGTTACGGTCATTCCAAAAATGAGACCTGCGATTAGCAAGGTTATAAATGAGGCGAAGGGAGCATGGATCCAGCAATCTCTGATTGCAATTTAATTCAATTCCACAAAGTCAAAACGTATTAGTTTCGGTCAGCAAGCCAATAATTATGAGGTTAAGATTCGTATTGGAAGTGAGGTGATGCAGCAAGTCTATAGTGACAACCATCAGGGTATTACTTCAGGTCTACAGGTATAAAAGAAACCAACATACCTGGTCATATATACGTAACTTTAACATGGAAGTTCATATTTTTATATCTCAGTTCAAGCAAATATATCCTACTACATGGTATAGTCTAATTAAGACTTACAGTTTGTCACTTTATGGTTGTCAACTGTGGAATTTCTCAGGTAAAGATGTAGAACTTTTTTATACTGCATGGCGTAAAGCAATAAGATATCTGTGGAAACTGTCTTAGTGGACTGCTCAACAAAATATGTAACGGCTTGGATATTGAATCTAAACAGCACAAACGCTTTTTCAAATCCCTTTTAAAAATCTACCGTAGCAAAAATGATGTTGTTGATCTTTTGGCCAAAATTGCATATGATGGTAGCATATCTGCTGTTGCGGACACATTGGATTATACTTTATCTAAACATGGCATCCCCAAATTAAAATTTCCCATGCATCGTTTACATGATTTAATTGAGAGTATGTACAAGACCTCCAAGGGCAATCTGATAGAAGTCGAACAGCATATATGGTACAAGAACTGTGCCAACTAAGAGATGGGGAGTTGGATTAGTCAATTTGTCGCCGGCAGACTGCTGTAATCTCATAAGTTATCTTTGTACAGCCTGGCCAGTTACTACTTAATGACTGTGTGACAATATAATGGGTACTTTGTGTGTGTTTTGGGGGTGGGTGGATGGGTTATTTTTGTTGTCTCTGTCAACACTTCGTATGTTGTATTATGTGTGCTTATTGTACGAATAAAAATACAATATATACTCACAAAAAAGAGTGGGACCTCGCAAACACCATAAAGTAGTGAAATGGGTGATAATTGTGGATTGCGTATTTGCTTTTTTGCTATGAACGGGGCCAACATTAATTTTTGTTGATAAAGAAACGTAGTAATACAATGTGTAAAACAGCATTCATTATTTTAATGTTATGTGTTTTTGCCTACTGATCAAGGCAACAATTATTTGAAGTGAAAGACCAAATAGATTGCTCATTGATAAGATGCTGGCGCCAGGATTGTTTTTAGTATAAAATTACCAGACTGATAGGCCTATTGGATTAACTTGGTGGCTGCCTAACTCGGCACAAAGGTTTAAAAAAAAAGTCACAAAATGAAATTTTTAGGTCAGCTGTTTTGTCAGTCAGCTGAGCTTTTTTGAGGGTCCGCCGTCGTCCACAATTTACATTTTCGACTTCTTCAGAAAAACCGTCAGCCATATTTACTTCATACTTGGTGCATGGGGATGTAACCTTGGTGAGTCTCTACCAAGGTTTTTCAAATGGTCACGTTCTATTGATTTTTGGATTTTTTAAATGATTTTTTTGGTTCTTTTTTTTGGTCAAATCTTAAACAATCTTCTCTGAAACCACCCACCCAATTGCTTTGATATCGCACAGGGACACTCCTGGGGACTCATGTCAGCTGAGCACAGGATCATCATGATCCCCTTGTTTTACTTTTGACAGCTTAAGTTCTACAGTGTTTTTGAAACAGTTGGGGAGAGCGTGGTAAAGAGCGTCTGATATGCAAATGGGCGGTCACGCTTTTACCAGGTCAGGAGGTAACTTCGTGGTTCCTGATACGTTTTACCACGTTTTTAAGTTTTACAATATTTTCAATGACCAACAGGGTGCACCGTGCATAAAGATTACCCCGAAAGGAGAAATGTACCTATTGGGGAACCAAAAATATTTATACTTTAGCCGTGTCTTATCTTTGTGCCTGCATATGGCATGGATATTTCCGGAATACGTGTGAATGTGCCAACAGTCCTATAATTGCACATTATTAAAAAAGAAAAAAATAACGACAGATGGAAGTCTCGTGATACACTTAAAGTTGTCCAACGTGAGCTTTATGTTATCAGTTGACATGTAGTAAGCGATAAAAGGCGACTGAGGATGCTGGAATCCTTTGATTTTTGGCTCAAAGGTTCTGTGACACTCATTGTGATGACAACTCACTCAATGTGTGGACACATTTTAATGAAAACAAATGGAAATTTTATTAGATCGTACAGGGAGGAACTTCTACTTGGGTCTCTCCTCAAAGGACCTTTGTAAGATGGTACTACAAATTGGGAAGCGACTTTCCTGCCAACATTCATGTAATCTTTTAATTAAGTCTATATGCAAACACGGACCTTTTGTTTTCCCGCAAATACTGAATTCTTCATTCATTCATTCATTCATTCATTCATTCATTCATTCATTCATTCATTCATTCATTCATTCATTCATTCATCAGTTTTTCTAGAACACTATTGTTCCGAAAAGTACTAAACTTGGCATGGTGATTGACGTGGTAGTGAAATGAAGCACCTGGTTTGGAATAGTCTCCATGTTGAAAATTATGCAATATCTTCAAAACAATATTAATGGTAGAGGTGCCATTCCAACTTCTATTCATAGGTTTGTGCCGTATGCGCATCCAATAAACCACAACCAAAAGTTGTAGAATTTTAATTTATGCTAATTAGAAGCACTGTTGAATATCTTCAAAACTGTTAAAGGTAGAGGTACCATTTCAACCTCAATCGTTAGGTTTGTACTATAGGCGTATCCGATGAGGCGCAAGCAAAAGTTGTAGAATCATAATTTATGCTTATAAGGGGAACCTGAAAAGTTTAAATGTTGAACATGTTTAAAACTATTGCAGGTAGGAGTGCCATTCCAACTTCAATTTATAGGTTTGAGCTGCGGGCGCATCCAATGGACCACAAAAAATTGTAGGATTGTAATTTATGCTAATTAGGAGCACTTGAAAAGTTTAAATGGTGAATATCTTCAAAATTCTTAAAGGAAGAGGTAGGATTCACATCTTGGTGATCTTCATAGAATTGTGCTTTATATCCAAATGACCACAATCAAAAGTTGTAGAATTTTGATTTATGCAAATTAGGAGAATACACAAAATTTAAATCATGAACAACGTCAGAACTATTACAGATAGAGGGGTCATTCCAGTTTCAGTTGATAGGCTGGTGACATAGCTGCTCGAATGAAATATGAATCAAAGTTGTAGCATTCAAATTTATGCAAATTAGGCAAATTCGCAAAATTTGAATCTTTGAATATTCAACTTCAAAATTTTTGAAGATAGAGTTGCCATTCTGACTTCAATGGATAGGTTTGGGGGATAGCTGCATCCAATGAACCATCAATACGAGGCATGCATATCAATTTCCCGCCACAAGTGCATATCCGGTTGTCTGAGCAACCAGAGTCTCGCTTTTAAACAAGATACGGGCCGCTGCCAATGTGAAGAAGCGGTATATTACTAATAATATTTTGGAAATAGAGAGCACTTAGTACAGGAAATTTATTCTTGTAACCAACTTAGCAAGCACTTAATGAATATGACTTTTTAAACTTAAATTTCTCTATAAGACACGAAGTTTGTAAGAAAGAGGGTGTCCAGCTCTGTTTATGACAGTTGCATGCTCGTGTATCCTGCACTGTCCTCCATGACCGACCGGCGTGAACCCCGTGCTTTGTGGCGGGAAATTAATCTCGAATTAAAGTTGTAGCAGTTTGCTTCCTGCAAATTAGGGTGATACACAAAATGTAAATCTTGAATAACTTCAGAACTATTGTAGAGGTACCATTGCAGCTTCAATTTATAGGTTGGCGTTACAACTCAATCGTTTATCTTTGTTGTGAACAATCCAATAAAAATATTGCTGCAGAAGTTAAACAGATCCTGAAAAGGTAATCTTGAAAAAAAATTTGCATGAACATAGACTGATTTTCTGACAAGCAAAATTTGTCTTGTTTGAATTGTCTTGACTTACATTTACATTTTCAAACTGACTTTTTTCAATCCCAGTGTATTCATTTCTTGAACGGTCAGTATTTTTTGTTGTGCGAAATCGGTTTCCGCTCTCCGGCTGCCCATTGGGTCAGCCTCCTGAGAGGGGAACACCAAAAAACAGTGACAACTGCATGTGGACTGTTGGACGTGCTTGTGTATTATTATTATTATTATTATTATTATTATTATTATTATTATTATTATTATTATTATTATTATTATTATTATTATTATTATTATTATTATTAATAATAATAACAACAACAATACTACTACTAATTATTATCATTATTATTATTAGCATCATCATCATCATCATCATCATCATTGTCTTTATCATTATTATGATTATTATGTGATCTCGATAAACAAGATTTTCCCTGATATCGAGAATTTCAAAAAAATGATTAAAATTTTTAGCGCTATAGAATAATTAAGGCGTGTTTAAATTTGGAACACAAGGGGCCTTAGAGTTCAAAACAACACCCTGCTTTTTAATAGGTGGACACTTGAACGCCTTAAAACTGATTACTGTGTGCTTACAGATGATAGAACATTTAATACTATATGAATATTGTGGATTTTGCATGAGCGGATAGTTGTTTAGAAGCTCGTGAAAAAATGCTGCAGTTAAATTTATAATCAGAGGATGGGTAGTTTATAAAGGAACCACAATCGAAGCTTCACAGCTTACATACGTTCAAAATCTATGAACATCGCCTGTCTATAAATAACCATTTTCGTTTGGTTTATTTCAATATTTTGACTTTATTGCTGACTGATTCTTTCTGGGCATAGCTGGCATACGTAAAGCAATAATAATGATAAAAAAAAGAAAAAAGAAGACTTTGGGATGAGCTAAGTTCCCTAACTTTCAATGTGTTTTAAAACTTGGTAGAATCCACGAAACACGCTGACAATGACATGGCTTAAAAGTACTCTCAAATGTTCCATGGTTTGTAAAAAATGAACGTATTATGAACACGCACAGTTGAGGTAACAATGTCTTCATGACAGGTGTTGTATGGTCACATTGACGCATTTTAGCTGAACTGCGTCTCTGTATATAGGCCTACGCAAGTGTTCTCACTCTCATAGAACGTATGATTCTGTGTGTGCTTTATTCGATACTTTGGGGTCTTTATACATTATTATTATTATCATCATCATCATCATCATCATTATTATTATTATTATTATTATTATTATTATTATTATTATTATTATTATTATTATTATTATTATTATTATTATTATTATTATTATTATTATTATTCAATGACCAACGGATGGAGTCATCAGCACATGGAAACTCATTGCATGCCACATCACTTGCTCTTGACAAGACTGAACAATTAGATGAGCTACGCCTTTATATCCCCCAGGTGGCTCCACGTGTTCTTTTTTTGTTTTTGTTTTTGGCTACTTGGTGGAACTTTACTCGTGACTCCATGTGTTTTTGACGGACGCTATTGTGCAGCCTTTCCCGTGACCATTATTTTGTTGACACTCAAGTAGCTTTGTAGGTATGCGATCAGGCTGTCGATTTGGGATGGGTCGGATACCAGTGTCTCTTATGTACTTGAGAGTGGAAAAATTCAGATAGTTTCTTCATGCCCAAATTTTTTTTTTTTTTGTTGGACAGAATGTGCGCGGAAGTGCGTGGGGTGGGGGTTGGGGTGGGGGTGGGGATGGGTAGGATGAAGAAGAACTGGACGAAAAAAATTCCGGTATCTCCTTAATTCTTCTTGCCAAGATTTGCAGGACTTCCCCACATTTGGGGAAATTTCAGTCCCCCTCCCCAACACAAAAAATTAAATTGTTATAGATGCTCATACAATCCTATAGGGTGCACTCAATCCAATTTTTTTATAGAAGCCTGCCTCTATTGGTTTTTGTCATGTCATAATTTTTTGCTTAACACGCTTTACATGATACGACACACATGCACGTGTTTCTGGTTTGAAGGATGTATCACAATAAAATATTTGTTATTAGTATGGTTATCTGGGCCGCCAGTAGATGATTGGGTTTCGCAGTTATTTGATTTGATTGGTGACCACAAGGTAGCAACAGCTTGCTGTCTCAGCCAGAGTTTCAGGGACCAGTGTTTGCAGCAGTGATCATTGGGTGGCAGCCCTTTGCGGTCACAACGCAAGCGCTGGTAGTCAGACATTCAAATAGCAGCCAGTCCCACGCAATAATGATATGGCACCATACCAGTGTCCGGAGGGATCAACTTTTCGTCCCTACCACCACTTCAAGTGCAATTAGCTGTTGCATTGAATGCTTTGCATTATGTCTGAATTCAAATATTTTTTCATTGTTTGGAATGTATAAAGGCCTTAGAACCTCTCATGTGATTGAAGGCCGCGTATTTATGATTGAGATTTTCAATACTTTGAGGGCATACTCGCCCGTCCACGCCCGTCCACGCCCGTCCACGACATAATAAAGGTTTCTTTGGGTTACTAAATTTTTCAAAGGATCTACTAAACTTTCCTCTGCCACAGTTGCCACCGAAAATGGATCAACAGCAACAGTGTCGGAGGACAGTGCTGTTTTTAACAGGGGAGAGAGAAAGCATACTGTGGATGGCACCTGCATTGACTTACCACCACGCTCTTGTTTATGCAGCAAATACAAACACGAAAAGGGGGTTTTACAGCTTCAAAGCGTTCATATTCTGGGGACTGTAGACTTTCCAAAATGTATACTGTGCTAGGCATAATTCAGTACTTGTTATTTTATGAGAGGTATGTTTAAAGGTCAAAACAGAACTTACTTCAGTGTTGTGGAACGTAACAGAATTTATGTGCATTTTATAGCAGTTATATCACAACACTTTATGTATTTATAATAGTTTGTTCTAAACATATTTTATTTGCAAAAACAACAAGCCCAATGCCTACATGAAGGCCCCTTGTAATATAATAGCTTTACAACAGGGACAAAGTGTGTGATGGCTGATTGATTATTCTCAGGTACAGCTCAATCACACAGCCTTCATTGGGCCTTGATTTAAAAACAGAATCCCGTGAATTCAAAATTATGACATACGTTGTGAACAATGGTATGTGGAGATGTTCATTTTTTGTCATATTCCATGCATTGTTATTATTATTAAGTTTAAAACGTACACTTGCTATTTCTTTTGCTTTCTAAATGATTGCTGGGAATGCTACCCACAGATTTTAGTTTTGCCACCTGATAGTTAAACTGATACGGGCAGGACTGACACCCGCCCCGGTAGTCATGCTGTATTTTCAGTACAATTATTTAGGTAATATGAGATATACCTTGCCTATTTCAACAGATATATATAAGAGATTGTGCAAGCATTCAGTTTTTCTCTTGTGTCACAGTGATATAGTTCGAACAAGTACACCAATGTGTAGACATAATCTTATTGGAACATGACAAAGCTATGACAGTAATTATGTGATGTTTTCTTCCAGTATCTTGAATTGCGATTTCATTCGGCACTTGTGAAATACCAGGGAACATTCTTCGCCCTTCTGGATCAGGTAATTAAGGCACGGGCCTGTCAACCCGTGTTTCGCTTTTACAGTATTCTGTAACCAGGCATGCAACAAATAACTTAAATAATGTCAATCTCTCAAATATATAGTACCTTTCGCGACTTTGAAAGCACATATGTTAATTTGTGAAATATACACGCGTTGAGATGAATGGTTTTGAGTATGAACATACCATGCTGGTAAAAGGGGTTTGTTGATTTGACCAGGAGGTTGATTGAGGTCATGACCTTCGTGATGTTGCAAATCTGGATCCAGTTGACACTTGGGCGTTGAATCGTCGAGTTTACCTGATAAAAGTGATGCCTCGGAGATTTAAAACCTCGTTTTGCCGAGGCGAACGTTATGTTTGCTCGTTAATGCCACTGTCAAATATTTATTTTGCAAAGGAAGACCCAGTTATACGCGCATATTGCAATTGCGTGCGTGACAAAAGCGATTAAATGTTCGACTCATTTTTTTCCTGACGGGAAAACTTTTCGTTTTACTTCCACGTATAACTTCTATTATATACATTTTTTTTCTGCTTTATGCGAAAAAATCCAACCTTACAATTTTTGCTCCATCAGATATGCATTAAAGCTTTTTTCAATCAATCATCACATCTAAACACTTGGCCGTGCGGGCCTGGAAATTTATTCATGACTAATGTCAAGATATCACATTTTGATCATCAGAAGTACTCCTAATGTGAAAAGCAAGTAAACCAAAGATGTGTTATGACAGGGGAAAGTGGGAATAATGCTTTATTGGTGTTAAGGGTGTCAGTATGTGACATTTTTTGTCGGAAAAGAGCCGAGGAGTTGCAATGGTGCAACAAAAGGATGCAAACTTGTACACCGAAGTTCACCCTCGTCCCGCCTCATGAATTAAATTACAGGCCTGCAGTAATGTAAAGGTCTTTTAATTCAACATGCCGTCAAATTACACGAGCGTGTCAGCAAAACAAAAAATTGCCAATACCACATGGAATTGAAATAGTCCAATATCTCCGCTCCCCCCCCAAAAAAAATGTGGTAACAAATTTGCAAAATTAAAACTTGTGCAGAAATGCAAAAATAATAAAATTCGCTAAAGTTAAGTACCCGCAAAATTCTATGTATGGTTTACTGTGGCGAATTCATGGTAGTATTATATTTCAACCCTGCGCTTGTGCTGCTCATGATCAATTGAAGAGGTATACACAGTTTTTTGTGGTTTATGTGTGACCAAGTTGGATCTGAATTTTTCTATGTGTACATGGATGTCAAATAAACACTGTTGAAAGTAAACAGTGCCCAAAATAAAACGTACACTTACCTGCTTAATATTGGACTGGTTTCTTTTCGCTGGAAATCTTGGACCTGTGTGAAGACAAATAGCAAATGTTCTATTGTTTGGTTAAGGTTTCGGCAGCTGCATTCCAGTCCATCTTAATAGGCACATTTTGTGCTAAGGACATTCAGGGCGTTTTTGTGCTGTAAAATACCCGAAAATATTCCAGGTGATGTTGGTGAGGATGATTCATCAAGCAGGTGCCAATCGCTTGCTATGTAGACGTAGTACTGTAGAGGTCTGCGGGAAAAAACATGGTTTTCATCACTCAATCGCATGCAAAAATTACCCAAATTTATTATATGGTCTCAAAGGTCTTTGCCGTTCCTGTAATTTTCTGAATGGAAAGAAGTAGGAATTATATTGTTTGTGCTTTCGAGTCAAAATTAAAACAACATGACAAAATCTAGAAATTTATAAAAATTCAAAAGTTCAGGAGTTCCGAAAACCACCGCAATGTATTACCATCATCACATGTTATCTTTAAAGCGGTTACGGTAATTGGTAAGTTACCAATTAACGTTATTGCAGGGCTAATTTTCCATTGGCAGAAATTCTGAAACCACTGGGATCAGTACTTTGATTCCTTACAGTTCTCGTTGAGGTTAAAGATAGATCGTGTTCGATGCAACTTTCCCGCTCAAATTGCCCGAGAAGGTCCGGATGTAAATTATCGTCTGCCTATAAGTTTTTACTTAAATTTTCTGGTTACTACAAAACATTTTTGCTGAGGGTTGTATGTAAGACCGTCCGCGATGGCATGCCCTAGGTCAATAGCTTCCCTTTGCGCGGGTTGGGCATGTTGCGTCCCACCCGCACCAAGTGGACTGGGATGTAAAAAAGGCTCAGATTTTTATACGAAATGCAAACTGTCTGGACATGCGCACAAAGAAATTATGATGCCAATCACTGATACAAAGTCAATACGACTACGCATGCTCTAGCTGGCATTCCTCAGCTTCTGCAAACTTGAAACATAAATTAAAGACAAATCAAAACAAAATGCTTAGGTTTACACTTGGAAAAGGACCTAGGGCACATGTAGAATTCAAAGAACTGGATAGTTTGAATTGGTTTTATTTCGAAAAGAGGGTGATGCAGATTAAATTAAGCAACATGCACAAAATAGTCTACTAAAAGTCTCCACAATACTAAATAAGAAGTTCTCCAAGTGTGCCAAGAGATCCAGACGTCAAACACGCAATTCAGAAATATCTGTTAACTTACCAAAAATATGAAAAAAGTACAGGTCATACGACTTTTATGTGGACCTGGATGAAATTTTGGATTGATCTTCCTGACTGCATTCGTAAGATGGAAAATTTGAATTCTTTTAAAGTAATGCTGAAGAAACATCTGGTGAATAAGGTATATGCAGAGGAAAACCAAACATATGTATATTATTGAACACCACGAACTGTGCTTGGCCTGCACTGGTCTACCTTACATTAATTTAATTGGTATTATCTTCATGCGATTTTCAAGTTATTCAGTTTTTATACGACCTGTTATTGTTTAATTTATGTTGTATGCTATTTGTATGTAGGTAGTTAAGAGATCAAAGGACCACCATGGAAGTAAGTCCACAAGACTTTCTGGTGCCGTGCTAGGTTTTCCGAGCATTTAATTTAAATTTTATGTATTGTATAGAACCTGAATAAAATCAATCAATCAGTGAAGCAAAGCCATTGACTCAGTCGTACTTTGGCCAGGAATATGTTTAAAAACTCTGTGCTGATGATACTGCTCTTGGGCATCAAGCCCCTGCAGCCAGATTTTCGGTCTCATGCAGGTAGTAGTAGCCGACTTTAAAATTTGGCTGAATTGAAATTTTAGCAATATATTTCTAGTTTTTCAGTGATTCTTGAACAAAAATGGATACATGTCCAAAGCTTATGTTTGAATATAACTATTTCCTAACTTTTTGTAATACTTATACAAAAGTGTGAACTTATTTTCAAAGAACCATTCTCAAGATTGTCAAGATTTTCACGATTCGTGCGGTCAAGGAGTCCATTGATTATGTGACCTTGAACAGAAAATACTTCATGCCGTTTGTATCAATATGAAAGATAAACCAAAATGCATATATGCTTCAGCAAACGAAGACACACGGGGTTTTAAGTCTGGGTGCAAACACAGACTTTCTTTCTTTCTTTCTTTCTTTCTTTCTTTCTTTCTTTCTTTCTTTCTTTCTTTCTTCTTTCTTTCTTTCTTTCTTTCTTTCTTTCTTTCTTTCTTTCTTTCTTTCTTTCTTTCTTTCTTTCTTTCTTTCTTTCTTTTCTTTCTTTCTTTCTTTCTCTTTCTTTCTTTCTTTCTTTCTTTCTTTCTTTCTTTCTTTCTTTCCGTGTGAAGTTTGTCCTCAGTTTTTCTGGGACACTATTCTTCCGAAAAGTACCAAGTAGTGGAATGACGCATGTGGTTTGGAATGGTCACCATGTTAAACATCATGCAAATTAGGGCCATTTGAAATTTTAAATGTTGAATGTCTCCTAAGCTATTAAAGGTAGAGGTAACATTCCAACTTTCATTCATAGGTATGTACGTCCAATGGACCACAAACGGAAGCTGTACTATTTTAATTTATGCAAATGTGGGGCACGTGAAAAGTTTCAATGCGAATATTTTTGAAACTTTCAAAGGTAAAAGGTACCATTGAGGTACCGTTCCAACTTATATATATATTATATATATATTGTCCGCATAGAGTTTGGTCCAAGAATATTTTCTTCGATAAACAATTGGCCTACTAGCTCACCAGCCTATATGAAGGTCTCTTGTACATACATGAATACATGAGACTGGGTAGAGATTTCGAAACACCGGTACACAGACAGATAAACGATATCACGATTAGAAATAAAATGGAAAGAATGGAACGGTGTGTGAGCAGAATTAACTTGACCATATTCTAGCATAAAATCATATTTTAGACCCTCCAGAAAGCTTAATATATTTATGAACTGCCTCAAAAATGCCCTCGTTCTTATGTTTTGTAATCCCACTTCTCTCAATTCCCGACAATAATGTTTTCGTATTAAAGTTGCTGAAGAATATTGTTTAGTTTTAGTTTTTTGACAGTGAAATGGGATGGAGTGGGAGTTAAAAGATCCATTATAGTGTATGTGTATGTGTCTGTGTCTGTATGTTTAATATTGACCAATTCTTATTTCCTCTTTCCACAATAGAAATGTGAATAGGGCATTTGCCTCTCTCGCGATTAAGATTTACGTTCAAATAGAAATGATGTATTTTGTCAAATAAAATACGTTTAAATCGAAGTTCAAACCAAAGTTGAACATAATTTACTTGATCTCTTACAGATGATTTACACGGGCGTTGTAATATACGGACCTTCCACAGCAGTTGAAAGAGGTTGGTGCAAATGATAGCGTTCTCTGTTCGATCAACGACTCAATATCTGACAGTTGGTCCATGGTTTGTTAACAGATAAACTATTTGGTCAAGTGCATGTAAGACGAGGGTGAGATGAAATTAACCCAATGTTTCCGGTGTCGTTATTTGATTCATGCCAAATTCACTGTATCTTACGCTAAAAACAACTTTTTGTTTTGTTTTGTTTTTCCTTTGCGTAAAAGGGTTCCTGATATTTCTCTTTTAGGTTTCATCTTGATGCTGTTACAGATGAAATAATCACAATTTCCGTATGCAAAAGTTATCCGGTGATACCTTCTAATTTACACCTGTGCTTTACGTAGAGAAAGTAGTTACCAACATAGCGTATTTAAGTATAAGTGAAAAGTCGATAATTTTATAACATGACTACAATTCGCAAAGAAAAGCTGTGTTTCGGTTCAATTTTCTAGTTTAATACGCAAAAAATCAACGAATGTATGACCTTCTTTCGTGTGTCAAAATATCAGTAGACACATGAATTTAAGTGTATTGACTGCAAACGTGAAACTTTGAGCTTTTCGAATTCCATATACCATTGAAAAAAAAAACAGAAAGAAAAAAAACAAAAAAAACAAACAAACAAAAAACAAAACAAGAAACAAAACAAAAAAAACCCATAAAAATCCAAAAAAAAAAGAAAAAAGAAAGAAAAACACAAGAACAAAAAGCAAAAACCAAACCCCTAAAAGCATCATTCCCCCCCCCCCTCGAAAAATGAACAAATAAAAAAATACCCAACCCAATAAATAGAACTGCAAGGAGAAAATGTTGCCAATATGTACGACGTACGCTATGATACAAAATGTTTCATGCAATACTTCAGATCATCCCATCCAGTACTCCGAAATGGTTCCATTTGAGACGCATCTCTTATCACACGGTCCATGCATATCGTTCTATTAAATGCAAATAATCTCGCTGAAGTTTACCAGTTTGCTCATATTAATAATAACAGAAATGTGGTATTTGATTATGCTATACCTGAACTTGAGAAACTACGGTATAATGTGCATTGTAGATCCGTTATGTCTGCCAACATACACATATAGTTTTCCAAGAATTCTTTCTTTCTTTCTTTCTTTCTTTCTTTCTTTCTTTCTTTCTTTCTTTCTTTCTTTCTTTCTTTCTTTCTTTCTTTCTTTCTTTCTTTCTTTCTTCCTTTCGTTCACCAACAAATACTAAATGATGCACAGTTATTGATACAGCAGTAGAATTAAGCACGTGGTTTTGAATTGTCAATGTGTTGAAAATTATGTGAATTAAGGCCATTTGATATCTTTACTGGTTAATATCTTCAGAACTATTGACGATAGAAGTACCATTCCAACTTTAATTCATAGGTTTATGCGATATGCACATCCAATGGACCACAACAAGATTTGTAGAATTATAATTTATGCAAATGAGGGGCACTTGAAAAAAATTTAAATGTTGAATATCTTCAAAACTAACAAAGGTAGATGTACCATTCAAACTAAGATTCAAAGGTTTGTGCTCCAGCCGTATCCACCGCACCACAAACAAAAGTTGCCGAATTTTAATTTATGCTAATTAGTGACACTGGAACAAGTTAAATGGGGTAGAGGTGTCTGTCGTTCCTCAAATTCCTAGGTTTGTGCTGCAGTAGCTTCCAATTACGCTCTGAAAGCTCGTAGAAAGAATCGACTTCGAGCAAATCTTCTTTTCTTGTTAAACACTTGGTCTTTAAAAACGATCGCTCGTCGAATTATATTGAAGTTATAAATAAGGATTCCAAGCTATGAGGTTCATTCCCAAGAAAGAAAAGACGTTTCAATAGAATGACAATATTCACTTTGTGACCGAAGCAATCTAAAATTTGGAGAGAGAGAGAGAGAGAGAGAGAGAGAGAGAGAGAGAGAGAGAGAGAGAGAGAGAGAGAGAGAGAGAGAGAGA
>CAXHWN010000261.1:0-14000 GCA_964020975.1 Hermodice carunculata | reverse complement strand
TTTTTTTTTTTTGTTTGTTTTGTTTTGTTTTTTGTTTTTTTGTTTTTTGGTCTTACGTGGTGCTTTACATGTCAATAGTAACAGGCGACGGTTAAATACGGTTCCCAGGCAACACCATAGTTGGTTTCTCTTTTTTGAATTCAGAATAACTTTTCTCGGTGTGTCATCTTTTATTTATTGCCAGGAGGAGGACTCGAATCTGCATGAAGCCTTATTCCCAGACGGCCATCAGTAATAAAATACATCAGCAAGTCTTTTGAAGCCTTTGAATAATTGAGACATATTATATACAGCAGACTTTAAGACGCAAAGGAAACAACTAATCGGGTGACTAAAAAAATTAAGATAGCTTAAACAAATATTTATTTCGTATTGACAATATCTCCAGCGATAGTTAGATTTTTTCCCGTTATTTTTCGGCAAAATGCTGCCTCAAACACACAACGAAAAGACAATATATCTTTGGTCAATGACATTTCGGGGCATTAAGTTGCCAAATCTGAAACTATATGTCATATAAATAATGTGAATTTGATTCAACTTAAGGTAATCGTAACCTTTACATCATCATGTTTCAAGACTGTAACAACTCTTTGTTAGGCGCGCCCTTGACGCCAAACGCGAGCCTTGGGTGCAAAACATGGCGAGACGTTTTGTGACCTGCTATGCGACAAAACTCTCCCATAGAATGTTTTGCGAAAATGGAAAAGTATGAAGCAGACGACGCTTACGTTTGGCAGATGTCATCGGCTAATTTTTGCCTGGAACAGTGTTTATCCGTTCGGGAACTGTTCACTCACTTCCAGACCATTGGGTCCGCTCTTGTTGATCATACAAAAATATCAATACTAACAGGGAACCGGCTAAGTACTTTGCTTGAAGTCAAGTTTGCATGGTCATATCGCCTTTCAGAACCTAGGTAGACTATTAATATTTATTGCTTATGAAAAATGACCCACTTGACACTCCAAAATATGATCGTCTATGTGTATTCTAGACTTATGACCAATAAAAACCGACAGTGCATGTTCATCTCTCGCCGAGACCTGACGTGACATACATTAATAAGAATAAGAGTATCACAAAGCCTGTCGCCTCGGGGTTTCAGGTTAATTAGACGTCTGTGTGTCATCAGAATTATTTATCTTGCATGGTATTTATTCGACTTAGGCAATAATGGTCTTTTAATCATTCTCGTATAAAAATCAATCTCTCGTTTCATGGTTATCATGCAAGACAGTTGGAAAGGTCAAAGCACGTAAATTTGTGATAAAAAGGTTACGAGATCACTCTGTTATTATAGTATAATTTTTAAAAAATTAAAAACAAAAAAAAAACAAAAACAAAAAAATAAAGCAAAGCTACCTTGAAGCAATAATCCGGATAAACAAGGAGCCTCGGAGCTAGACTCCCTCGGGACAGCGCGTAATGAAGAATCTAGTATTGGTCGACATATACAGACATCTCTGGTGATACGAGTTGTAACCTTTTTTTCTGCTTTTGTCATGCATAAAGGCGAAAGTCTAAAACCATAAATTTTATGGCAAATTTAAGTCTAAAATCATTATTTTTATAATTCAAATAAGCAATAGTTTTTTTCGGTATAGGAGAGCACTTTAATTTTTTTCAGAGGGCCGCGTGCTGGACTTCCGTCTCTTGTCAACTTCTTGACATCCTCTAGGTATTTGCACCTTGCATTGGTGCTCATGAAAATTAAAAAAATGTTTTGATCAAGTCACGAAGGGGTTAGTGTTTAGGCACCTACCTCGCAATCACAGTCAGTACACGAAAAGTGCAACCTCTAGTTTTTGGTCCTAACACTACTAAATGACGGCATTGTCCGTAAAAGGCTGTATGCCACATTTTACGATATCAGGTCACGTCGCAGTAGTGGTCTAAACGGATTTTATTTCCAAAAGGCGATTGGCGAACAGGCCTTGCCTATATAAACCTCTCTAGCAAAAAAAAAAAAAATAGAAATACAAAAGTACAATTACAGAAAAAAAATGTATAATAAGACAATGCACAAGGCACAGGACATAACATTCACAAAGACACATGTATAAGAAGATAAGACATCACAACTAGAATAGCAGATTTGCTTCCAACGCAAATCTGTTCTTTCAAAGCTTAATTCGAAGCTTCTGTAGCTCATACCTATGAATGGAAGGAATAAAGGACACATCAACCTCATTTAACTTATTTAAGTTTCCCTACTTAAGATAAACTAAAATCCTGCAACTTTTTGTTGTGGTCCATTATTGCGCCCATAGCTCAAACCTATAAATTAAAGTATGAATGGCACCTGATCCTTTATAACTTTTGAAGATATACAACATTTTACTCATTCCATACTATGGTGACTTGCCAGGCAATGCCAGAACCACTGACTTAAGACGATAGGCATGTTGGTACTTGAACGAAAGCGCCTTTCGTGAAGAATTTAAATATGCAATTGTCGTCTTAAATCTAGGTAAATATACGTAAATATCAGAGACTGGTATGGAATAAGTTAAACTTTTCAAATGTCCCGAATTTGCATGAATATAATTCTCCAGTTTTTGTTTGTGGTTATTTGGACGGGCCAAAAGCCACAGCCCTATGAACTAAAGTTGGAATGGTACCTCCACCTTTAAGTATTGCACATATTAAACATTATAAAAGTTCAAATGGTCCCATCTTATATAATTTTCAACATTACCAAAACAGTATTTCACGGTGATATTGTGTCAGAGAAAAAATTCCGGGCAAAACTAGCTGTAAAGAAGAAAGAAAGCGAAAAGAAAAAAAAGAAAATATATAGGAACTAGAACAGAAGATTTGCTTCAAAGAAAACCGGTCTTTGTGCTTACAAAGGAAGGTTGTTGCCATATATAGGCAGCAACTTTTCTTTGTAAGCACACAAATATATACAAGGCAAAATCTTCGCCTGTGGGCAAACTGACAGATTTACTTTGAAGCAAATCTTTCGTAGTTTGCTTACTGACAACTAAGATTTTGTAGCACCATGACTGCCTTTTTAACAGATGTTTTATTGAATGGATTCATATTCAGTTTGATGCTATACATTAAGCCACCTGACAGAAAACATGCAATTTCAGAAAAATAAATAAAAAAAACGTAGTAAAATAAATGTCTTGGCATGAAAAAATGCTGGTAAAAAGGAAATGCAGGACAGAAATAAAGAATTCTGGATAAAACAATGTCAAGTGTCAGCAAACAAACAAGATTTGATCATGTAATGAGAAACTCTGGCTAATTCTAGTACTACACTCTTCTATTGCAACTTTGATTCATTTATGGACCACCGTTGACACTACAACATGATCTCATAACAAAACGGTCACCATGTGGCTGAAATAAAAGTATCATGTCTGACAAGGGTGTAAACAACAAAACCCAGTGATGCGCCTACACATGTAATTGGCTGCTGATAACAGACCGTGGCCTGTTGTATGTCTGGTCTATCACAGATATGCATAAGTCTGCTCCTGCTGCATTATTTCAACTTCAATAATAGGGCCACACACTGCTCACAGATTCTAGCTTCAGTGGCCTCTGAGTGTTCAGCTCTGGACAACATTGATGATGGACAAACCTAGGATGTGAAGTCGGAATGGAACACCTACGGGTAATAGTTCCATGGAAAGACATTCAGCATTTAAATTTTGAAAGATCCCCTGATAGGTATAAATCCAAACTCTACAACTTTTGTTTGTAGTTCACTGGATGCGACTATACCAGAAACCAATAAATTGAAATTGTAATGACACCTCCACCTAAAAAAGTTTTGAAGATATTCAATATTTACACTTTTCAAGTGCCCCTAATTAGCATAAATAAAATTATAAAACTTTTGTTTGTGGTTTGTTGGGTGCGTTTACGACCGAAACCTATGACTTTGAAGTTGGAATGGAACCTCTGCCTACAACAGTTTTGAAGATAAAGGTTTAAATTTTCAAATGCTGTTCTAATTTGCATTATTTCCAAAACTGTCACCCCGCTTCAGAACAAAGCCAGACTTTATTTAATAATATGTGTGTATCATCATGCCAAGTTTGGAGTTTCTACTTTTTATACAGTTCAAACAAAATATCGGACAAATTTGCTGGTGACGAAAGAAAGAAAGAATGTTTGTGTTGGCACACAAACATAAAAACAATATGTTACAGACATTTTGACAGGACAAATGGCTTTATTTTGCAATGTTATTTCCGCGGATTTAGCGGATGGTGCAAAAAGTGTGAAAATTGAAACATAACGAAAATTTACTCTAATAACGTAGTCCATAAAAATGAAATTATAACTTTGTTAAAATTAAAAATATACGAAAGCCAGGAAAATTTGTACACACGAGAGTACATTCAAAGTCTATAAAGTGCAAAGTGCAGTACCAGTGGCTAATAATACAGTGAAATAACTGGTGAATGAAGAGCATAATATATACGATCTTGTATGAACGGCAATGTATTATTTATGTCCCGTACCAAAATGCATTATGTACCTATACATTACCAAGAGCTATTACATAAAGAAGGTACAATGGCCTTAATCCCTTTTGAAAATTAGAGCCGGAGGAGTTTTTACCTTTTTGCGCTCGTGTGCCACATGTTTCAAAGGTATCACTTTAGTGTTGTATGTCGCTTGCGTCTATGTAAATGTTGCCATTGTCTGCGTAGATTTCAGTCAAGCTTTCGAGTTATTAGGAATTGTTGTAATGATAGCAAAAAAATTGTCTCTTCGCCAAATTTCGATGTCGATGGCGCGCCTTATGGAGCAGACGTGCCGTTGTAAGTAGCTGATTTTGAAAAGAATGAATTACCCGCAGGACGGTCGGTATTTATACAGTGTTCATTTCAGTGTTCAGTGTAACGAGTTGAAACTCAACAGATGCATTAAAGACATTTTATTTCTGAATTTTTATGATGTGCATTTCACAGAAAAGACAGCACTTAGGAAATAAGAGCGTACAAGGTTCGCCTAAACACGTTGAAGGCACGACCAAGGGTTGCGGTGCGCCCAAGGCCAGCGAAAGAAGTTGTTGATAAGAAAATACGGTGTACAGGTCTCTTCTGAAAATTCCAATCGAAGCCCGAAAAAATAAAGAAAAAAACGGACCACATTAAAACTGACGGACGCTAACGACCGTTTTGCCCTGGAAAGTGTTAAAGCACTGCGTGTAATCCATTCAAACATCCACACGAGGCAGGAGTTGATCCTTTCCAACTCAAACCGCTCAGTGTCCGCATGTAAATTGTCATCTGTTTTAATGGTCTCACGTAAACATTCTCGCCAATATTATACATCTTTTTTAAATTTTTGGTGAGAATTGAGATCAGACCTGTAATTCTGATATTTCCCAGGCAAAAGTAAAATTATATACTGAATGTCATTCTGACCAGGGAAGGGTTAATTCAATCAATTAAAGCAAACAATGATTCTGTCCAGGATAGGGCTAATTCAAGCAATTAAGAAAACAATAATATCGCTACAACTGCTTAGTTAAAAACTTCACGCAAAGCTTGTCAAGTGCTTATCTAAAGTAGACAGGGATGAGCTTTTTCACATGAAAAGGCAAGTTGGCGGCAAGTGTATAATACGATTATCCTATTAGAAAATGTTTCAGTCTTTCTTGAGCCAATAGTTCATAATACGGTATTGTTGGGACATGGTTCAGACGTCGTTGTGACAAAACAGTAAAAGGTGAATGCAGGGAATATATAATGTGATGAACCCATTCGACAGTGCAAACTTTGAGAAGAAGAAAACATTTATTTGAGCATTAAATTGTCAAATGCCGTCTGATATTGTGCGTAAAAAATCAAGCTTCACAAAATAATGTGAAAAAGTGGAAGAGTTAAGCATTCAGAATTTGCAGCAGTTGCTGACTTGAGAGGAAAAGCGTCAAAGGTGCATTTGAGGAGCCTACAAACCTGCCGAAGACAGGGGGTTTAAGAGGCCTTGGGGTCAAGAAAACGTTTCGTGGAGCAAATGGAACAAAGAAGCACGCTTCAGCGCGCTATAAGTAGCATAACTTGAGAAATATATTGTGTTCAATCGTAGAATCCACGGCCAAAATAATTTGGCGCAGCTTTACAGTATAGTACCCTGACAGTAAAAAGTTCATAATTTGGACCGTCTTTGTCAGTATAGCAATAGGTTTAAATGGCGCTGTTTCCAGATAAAAGCACCTGTACTTTCTCAGAAAATTTGGACAGTTCAAATTTTTTAACATAAACTGGTTTCTAGGAAATCATCACAATCCTTGAGTATGAAGGGTGTCATAGGTTGCTCCGATGATGAAAAACAAATGCCGAACTATCTTTTCAGCAATAATTTTGTAATAGATATCATGTGATGTCCTGTTATGTGAATTTTGAATGCTCCGCCAAGGACTTCTTTGGTGTATTTCTTCTTGTAGTTTAGGTCGTTGGTATATTCTTCGGAGAGTACTGATCTTTACGTTAACAGGATCTATTTCAACTTTTTGCAGATGATCTTAACTTTAATCATTTCAGATTATCCGCTCTGGATGTTGCTTAAAAGTATCCAGTTTTTCACCCCTCTCTCTCTCTCTCTCTCTCTCTCTCTCTCTCTCTCTCTCTCTCTCTCTCTCTCTCTCTCTCTCTCTCTCTCTCTCTCTCTCTCTCTCTCTCTCTCCCCCTCCCTGTGTGTCGGTCTGTCAATCTGTCTACCTGTCTGTCTGTCTGTCTGTCTGCCTGTGTATCTCCTGACGTCACATCCTCTTAAAATGTACACATTTGTCATAAGTGTCTTACCGTGAACGCATGGACGTCAAGGTCGTGGAAGGGCCACCAACCTTCACTGATGTTCGAAGTAACGGTCATATGATTGTCCGTTAAGTTTTTTTCTGTTTTTAATACTCGCATGTTGTCCCCGTTCGCATAGCGTCAATCATACAAAGTTAAACTTTTAAATCGTGGCATCAACTACGAAATAACAACATACGTGCTACAACCTTAAGCGAGAATGCAATGAAAATACAGAAAAGAAAACAAGGCTCAACTTAAGCAAATTACTGAGGAAACGCCTGGAGGCTGGGCTGTACACGGCGACTGATCACACTGACCCTCCCACACCTGCGTACAAATATCTCCGCCAAACCACACAACCCGACGGACATATGCATCTAGTCGGCAAATTAAGTGTTTATTTATATACCCCCCTTACGGGTGCCACACACCTTGTAGTTGTTATCATAGCCCACCTGTCTCACTACAGAGGTGGTTCAAGGGTCAAAAGATGTCGTGACCTTTGCAGCTCAAACTATGCTAAATGTCGTCTCCTTACATATTTTTGTTCGTAGTTGTGCGAACGGAAATATTTTGGATGAAAGCTGTGGAATCCCTAAATGTTGTCTGTTTACATTTTCATGACCTTTCACGTTATTTGGAGACGGCAGGAGGAAAGAGTGCTGAAGAACTTATTGGTCTACACCAAGACCTATGTCATGATATTGCGGCACCTGTGTGTGACACAAGTCACACTAATAGGCTAGTACAATGATAAATAAGTACGAGGATGGAATTTTTAATATTAAAACGGCCTTATACGAAGAGACTTCGGGTATACCATGTGTACGTATTTCGATATAGCTATTAGGAGGAAGATTTTCGCATCGCGACCAGAACACCGCGCTCGCTTTTGACAACCCCCCCCCCCCAAAAAAAAACCCACACAGGAAAGCAAACTTTGCGAGCTTTGTGCAGCATTGGACACCCTCATCAAAAATGGACAACACTCAGACACAAATCAGATGATTAGTATCGCTTGAGTCAGGGACAATGCAATCAGATGATTAACCTCCTGCCAAAGTTAGTCGACACCAAATGTCACATTCGAGTGCAGTTTGGTTTATCATTTTCCTCATTCTTGGACTCTGGCAAGTAAGGTGAAGCCTTCTCCGATTGATCCAAATTTTACCATTTCTCGGCGCATCTTGGGCGTCAAAAGAAAACTAAAATATAATTGAAAGGTTTTAACAAAAATAAAATTTATATTTGTAAAAAAGGGTAAAAATTGTCAAAATATTACAGATTCTATTTTTCTTCGCTCCCATACGTTATGATCGAATAAGATAGAAAGAGATTATACAACACAAATAAATTGGTCTCACACCACGACATCACCGATCTCGGACACCGAAGAGCATTACCTTTGCAAGGAATAAATCCCAGTGCCCATAAATTTCTTTTGCCAAATGCCTAAGCGATGCACAACAACAATTTAACTTTCGTAAGTGTGACGGAAAAGGAAGTTTATTCTATTTTAGCATCATGTCGCAGTTATTTGCCAATATCACTTTAAAGCTGTGTGACAAAAGTATTTGAACGTGTCGTATTTAAGCATGTTTTCTACTTCATAAGGGGTAATTTTGTCTTGTCTAGCAAACAATGTAGGTGATGGCACAATAAATCAGTTGCCATATTTGTATCACGAATTCTTTAAAACTGTGGATATGCAAAAGGAGGTCAGAGTGGTTTTCTGTGACATTACGAAAGCGTTTGATAAGGTCTGCCACCCTTCACTTCTCCACAAATTTTGTAATGCCGGCATTTCTGGACATCTCTAAGAGTGGTTGTAAAACGATCTGTAGCACAGAACTCAGAGTCGTCCTGCAAGGGGTTCTAGATGGTGCAGAATTAAATTTTACGCTGAGGATATTACTTTATTCATCACAGTCGACGACATTCACCAATTCTTCTTGAAACAATGATCGAAGGTGAAATACAAAAATAGGCAACGGAGAGGCTGGTCACTTTTAACAGCATAAACCAAAAGCAATGTCTGTCAGTAAAAAACCAAGTCTGTCATATTCCCATATCTACTTCAAGCGTAATACTCTTGATAATGTCACACAGCGGAAATATCTTAGCTTAACAATCAGTTCCGATTTATCGTGGTCCAGCCATATTAATTGTATAGTATCCAAAGCTAAGACTTGCATGTGTCATGAAAATGCTATAATATAAATTTAACAGGCGTTCTCTGGAGATAAAATATTTTATGTACATCCGACTAATTTTAAAGTATGGAGATGTGGGGGGGGGGGCTGCACAGAGTCAAACACACGCCTGTTGGCGAGTGTTCAACTGGCTGCAGTATATTTTGCATGCTAGCATTAGGATGGGTTTCAGCCACTTGAATTACGACAAGCACAAAATAGGACTCTCAGGTTCCCCTGCCTGCACATGTGGTTCGCCTGCTGAAGCGTCTGATCATTAATTTTTTGAATGCCCAAATTATGTTATCCGAAGAAGTAGCTTAGAATTAATCATTTTACCACTTTATCCTTTCACTTTGAACACCCTACTGTATGGAAGTAAAAACTGCTCGACAGCAAACGACAAATTCATATTTGAGGCAATACAAAATTTCATTTTTCAGTCAGAAAGATTCAAACCACCTTAACGTAAGCAAATTATATATACTCCGGATCAAAAGAACAATGTTCTAAGTAACAATATTTCCACACCAACTTGAGTTTTTACAGCCGTATTTCCCACCAAGCAACTGGAAGTCCCTCTGTCAGTCCTGTGTATGTCACTTGTCTAATCTTCTCTGTGTTATGCCAGTGATATCGTGCTGTCCTGTGACTTGCGTTTGTTTTCTTTACCATTTTACGTGCTTACTGTTATTACACATAAAACAACACTGGATTATTGTTGATGGCCAAACGATTGAATTGCTCACATTGTCCGTAATTGTAATAATTGTTTTGTATTTCAACAGCAATAACTGGTTACCATTTACATTTTTGTACGACGAGAGGAATTATATATCATAGGATTGGCGCGTGTTTCCCAGTTGTTTTTTTAATAAAAATATGTTCAAACCGTCCATTAATAAAATAAAATGATTAAGGAAATACAGAAAAAAGGAGAACTCTCTGTGCGAGTGACTTTTCATAATAAATGTATTACTACCCGCGAAATTATGTTGCACTGGCATGGCTCACCATCTGACCCTCCATCAGCAAATAGTTACCCGCCCTTAATACTTCCAAGTGTACATATAAAATTGTGGGTTTTTTTACCGCGAACAGCTCTGTCGGTGCAGGGATCCTCGATTATTTCTCAAATACCTTGATGCTGTAACTTTGAAAATCACTTCAACAAATTCCCGATGCTCCGACACACACAAATGCAAAGATTTTTCCCTTCCACCCGCGCGCCCTCTAACGGTAAGGAAAAGTCAGCGGCAAGTCACAAAGGATTTCTTTTTAAACAGCAAGGTACTACCTACTAATCCTAAAAACATGGCTAATGGCTTTACTGAATGATTGACTTCTTTGAGCAAAACTTAGCAAGCAAACTGTACGCAGGTACGAGAGTATACACAATGTTTTGGATGTAAAAATAACTATCATACTTTCATAGCCGCTGAAGTGACCACCGATCCTTTAAGCAGTTGCTAAGCATTCCTGTCAAAAGGTTGCTGGTCTGGGTAAGATGTTTAGCCGATTTCTCTAAGCAGAAGCTCTCGTTGTACCTGAATCTCTGGCTGGTATTCAGATATGTTTAAAACAAAGTAATTACAATTTGGAAATATGCCAATTAAAGTGCTCCCCTTCAGAAACCTGGTCCACATATGACTGCTGACAACCATCGGCCCATTTTGATCCAGCTACTACTCTCCGATGTAGACGAGACTATGCTTTACCACTTTAGCGTAGTTTAGAAAAGAACACATTAACAACAGCTGCCAGCTCAGAATTCATAAAGATGCCCTCTTGCGGTAACTTTACAACCCCGTGTCACAGAATAATGGCTCCGTAACGCAGATAAAGGCCGTGATGGCATTGAACTTTAATGGATTGAGAGCTGCCTTATAGGACGGAAACAATGTGATAGTAAAAGGGGTCTTGTCAGTTTCTTTTCAAAATAACCTTCGGTGCCCCCACAGGGGTCCATTTTAGAACCCCTTTTATGTGTCCTTTACCTAAATGATTTGTCTGGTGCGACCAAGAAATGCTTTGTCAACATACATGCAAACGATGCGACTATACCGTTCTCCCGTAAGTCTGACTGTGTGACGGGACTGGAAGAAACGTTGGCAGACGATTTCAAGGAAATAAATACATCTCTTCATGAGAAAAAGCTGAGCGTAAATATTGATATATGCGAGTATACGCCAATAGGCACCCACCAATCCGCACATAAAATGCCCAGCTCAAACATCCACCTATATCAATAGCACGTAAGCAACACAAAATATCATAGCATATATTTTGACCAAAATGTGAAATGCGATGATCACATTCAGAGCATGATAAAATGTTTTCGGCAAAAAGTGGCATCTTATTGCACAATACACTCCCAAGAGATACATTAAAGAAGTTATATAACGCCCCCTCTCTCTCTCTCTCTCTCTCTCTCTCTCTCTCTCTCTCTCTCTCTCTCGTTCTCTGTGCTTGATTACGCTGATTGACTTTATGATACCAGCCCAAAACCAATAAAGCGGATGCCATAAACCACAAACTGAAACAGCCAGATTAATTAAAAGTTCAGGTGGAAGACCAAGTACAAATCTGATGTTCACATATGTGTTTTCCGATTATGACCCGTTTATAAAATCCGTTGGTTCTTGACGCCTTGAATTCTCATTATTTTTTTGCACTGAACGTGATAATAGTGATTAATTAAGGTACAGGTTGAGACAAAGACAGTTACCTGATTGTTTGTAGACCATAAAGATATTTTCTTTTCCTCTTTTGTTTTGTTTTTTCAGAACTACACGGAAGATTGTCCTGCATTAATTATCGAACAATCTGCACTGACATATCCAAATACAACACAGTTTATTTGCAGCTTTGAAGCGTCACTTTAATTATCGAACACCTACCTGATAAACGGCAATTTTATTGCTTGACAAGTGCCTTTTGTATGTTTTATCAACAACGTTTCGTAGAGATTTGTATATTTCATACATTATCTACATGTATGTATGTCTGTAATAATAATAATAATAATAATAATAATAATAATAATAATAATAATAATAATAATAATAATAATAATAATAATAATAATAATAATAATAATAATAATAATAATAATAATAATAATTTATTCGGAAAACTACCCCTTTACAGCGGGGGCATCAATGGAACGGGGTTTATTCCATGATGCGTCCAAGTATACTACAAGAAGCCGTCTATATTACAAAGTAAGGATTTGTGTGTGGTAGGGCTGTATCTACGTTCAGCATTGAGCCGTACGTGGAACAGCATCCATTTACCATTTTGGAATTTACTTTTTACATGCGCATGCAACCATCAATAGGCTTCTCATAGCTCCATGTATATATACATATATATTGTCCATTACATTCTTTTGACAAATTAACCTTCCCTTAACATTAATCACACATACATTTTGGATGCTACCTCTTCAAAATACCAAATCGCGAATTCCGCACCCAATGCCAAAGGTTTGTAAATGATAAATAAATAAATAATTTTATCAGGAAAACTACCCCTTTACACCGGGGGCATCGATGGAACAGGGTTTATTCCATGATGCGTCCAAGTATCTTACCCATTTAAAGTTTGCTTTCAACCGGTGTAACCAATCATCAATATCATAGTTTTGTCCCCCGCGCTAAAACTAGAGATAAACCACTCATTGGGAGAAAACTCTAGAAAGCGTAAGGACAAGTACATCGTGCACTTTTGGTTTACAATGTAGAAAATAAATGTTTATCATCGTCATAATTACAATGTATAAAATAAAAGTATACTTCAAAATAGATAAAACTTATATACAATATAGGAGCTCCATTTAAAATCTATGGAATCTGCACCTTACAGGGAACTGTACAACTCTATTTCTTTACTGTGAACAGGCACAGTTGAAGATATATATATACATATACATATATATATATATATATACATGTGTGTATATATACATACAAACACACATACACACACATAAACACACATACACATTAGCTTATATATCACAGTTAATTTTTTAAGAATCTACACAGAAATGTCACAGCCAGCACCTTCAAGTATGTATGTTCGTATGTATTTGTATAAACTTGGTGTTATCAGTGTATGTCTTTCTACAATGGTGCGTGAGACACTGAAAAAAGTCTTGTACTGAGTGTATTCCTGAGAATGAATATAATGTTACTCATCCAAAGCGATGACATACAGCGCAACGGACGCTGTACTTGTAATTGTGAATGTGGTTGTCCATTGTTTGTCCTGAAACAGTGAGGTACATAATACTACAAGCGCTTATCTTTGACTTTACTATGCACGCATCAGCGGCCTACTCCAACCCGTTTATGCCTTCTGTGTAAATGGGTGGTAAGTAGTGCCTGAAAATTATTATTATATTCATTACAACTACTACTACTACTGCTACTACTACTTCCACTACTACCAAGTGTTTATCAGTGAATAGGAACTCAGAATCAGAACAACCTAGCGAGATTTTTGGAACATATATCACCTTTTCAACTCCTTGATTTATATTCACTTACCAGATGAATGAGTGCGACCCTATGCTCTCTAGATCTTGGATCTTTTAACATGCATCTTAATAATGTTTCATGAAATAGTATCCATCCTGACCCCTCCCACACTAAGATAGCAACTTTTTCCCTGGTACCCTTTCGTCATAAATCAAAATGTGGGCGATCCTCCATACATCAACCAACAAATCAGAATCTAAAAGAAAATTTCATCACCGTTGACTTCACAAATTGGCCAGGCGCCTAACGACGCGGGTTTAACATTACATCCTAGCTAGTGTCTCTATGGGTGTAAAGATGGGATTTACGCACCGTTTCGTGCTCAGAATCGGATACTCGGGCTCTATTTCTTGGAAGTGGATATTTTGGCACATAAAAGTTATGGCTGTGTGTTTCAACAGAGACATTTTATTTCTCCAGAAATACTTCATTTTGTCATCTTTCTCTCCAGCTTAATCTTGTCGGGGTTTTTTTATATAAAAAACTATAAA